>JAFEMH010002428.1:0-247500 GCA_022495995.1 Adenophora triphylla var. japonica
TGACAAGCGCATGGTCGACACGAGGCCTGCAAGGGATGCTTTGGGTAGCTCTGCAGCCTGCACTCGAGAGGCGTAATAAGGCCAAACGGGCTGCCAATGGGATTTCCCGGTTAAGGAAAAGTGTGCAAAGGTAAGGCAAATGAATCATGCAAACAGAAGAAGTGCGGACAAATTTATCTTTCTTTTTCCGAGTAAAATAGAAATTTTCTCATGTGTCTTAAAGAGTATGATGCATGCAAAAAATTTAGAAAATGATTTTTTTTTGATTTTTTTTTTTTTGAAATTTTTTGAAAGCAAATGAACACATAAGCACATAAGCACAAATTCAAACAAGCTTAATGAAATGAGTCCGACACTAAGATATCGAGCCTCTTCCGGACTCACAAAACAACACGAAATGTGCAAAACCAACACACACACAAGACAAATGGTTTCAAATGCTCCGACTCGAAGTTTGACCCACAAAAGCTTTTCTTTTTCTTTTTATTTTTTTGAATTTTTTTTTAAAAAAAAAAGATAAAGCCATTTTCCTATTCCCCACGGAAGTCGCCACCGGGTGATGTATCCGATTTTTTTATTTTTTGAAAAAAAATGAAAAACCGGAGTCGCCACGCCGTTTTTATTTTAAGGGCCAATTTAACTTTGAAAAATGCCCAAAATTGAGATTTGAGTCCTGAGGGATCACATTACACTCCGGGAAGAACGTTAGTGTTCACCTGCATGCCTCGTAAACGAGTTTTCCTAATTTAAAACCATTTGTGTGTGTGTGCGTGTTTTGCAAAAGGAATTTTTCTCGAAATAAAGCTGTCACATTAATCGGATCGGACTAGAATTGCTATCAAAACACGCAGTTAGCTTACGTGAGTGAAAAATGATTGAAAAAACAAAATGTCCGTCCACTTACATTTCTTTCCGTGCGGATCGTGCCGAGGTTCATTCACGTCCGCGCTGGATGGGACAAAAGATAATATTCCTTTTCCATAGCTTTCCGGTCGATTTTGTAGAGGATTTCTAATGTAAACCGGAGTTACGTAATCGAACTGGAGGTTTTTTGCAACCGAAAATGTTAAAATGAAAACATTTTTGGGATTTTGCATCCATGCTTTGTCCCCACTTTCCTTAGGCTTTGATTGAGTGATCACTAAACATGATTATCGGGTGATTTACTATATCAAGCCATTCTTAGGAGTACATTAGGACTTGAAAGTCATTTCATTTGCTTGGAATGGGGAGATTTCTAACATAAAACAAAGATTAATGTGTATGAAAATTGAATTTTTAGGTTAAGGCGGTGTATCAACTTTAGAGTGGATTTCTAAGGTGGTCATTAAGATGACCATCCTTGAGATCTTTGAACTCAATGTATCAACTCCACCCCTTTGTAACCTAGGAACCTTAATGATATTCATCCATGGAAATTGTCTCCAAGGTGAAGATCTTAGGTTAGTGGAAAGACATTTTTAAGGAAGTAAAGACAATTTAGACCATTTGAAATGGTCATCCATGGAAATTTATTCCAAAGATGACTACATTTTAGGTCAAACAAGCACCAATAACACAAAAAGAAGGTGAAAGTAAGAATATGGGACCATTTAGTGTGATCATCCATGGAGATGAACTCCAAGGTGACCACACTTTAGGTCAAGAGATCAAAGTAACAACTAGTTAATGTAAGAAGAGAGACAACAAATTAAAGGAAATGTTGATCCTTATAGAGAATCATCCATGGAAATGAAATCCATGGAGATCCTCTTGGATCTAGGACAAGAGATGAAGAACAAGTATATGAACCAAGTTACATCTTTAAAATATGAGATGTATGTCATGGATGAAAAGGGAGATTAAGGTAAGGGAGAAGGAGGGTTTACCCAATGGTTGTATCCCTATCTTCCTTGGATTTGTGTTTGGGAGGCCTTCTGAATTTGATCCAAGATTTGTGTTGGGATTTTGTGTTTTTGCTTGGGGTATAAGGTACTATTTTACGGATATTTCTACGAATATAACGGTAAGGGTTTGAACTTTGGATCCGTTAAACTGAGAGAGGATGATTTGAATTTATAGAGCCATTTTAGGTTTCAAATGTATCCGCGCGGAGCGAGACCGAGTCTCATTCTGTCCGCGCGGATGGGAATGTAGGCGTGCTCGACTGCGGCAGAAGCGCTACGCTTGCATTTAATGAAAAGTTGGTCAATTTCTTGGAAATGACTCTTCCTAACCGGTTTTTGACCTATTTTTGATATTCCTTTAAGGCCCTTTCTTGTTTAAATTGCCTTAGGAAATGACCAAAATGCCCTTAATCGTTTATTTGACGTGGAAGTCGTTAAATTGGGTTTGAAGGAACATTCGCGGTTCGTATTGGGACACTTACAATTATGTATATGACATATTGGCCCACCTACTCCTTAATTAAAACATGAAAACGTGCGCCCATGCAAAGGTGTAAAGAGCCTTAATAACTTGAGAAAGATGTAATATCTTTGAACCTTTCGAAAGGCGTATACCTTTTTTCCTTAGGTGTAGATATTGAAGGGTTGTAATTTTGTCTTAGCATGCTAACCTGAAAACGGGTTGCGAAAAGTTTTGAGGTTTTCTTGACTTGACATGTTTCCCTATCTCCCTGGATCGCTTTGTAGCCTGCTTGCGACAAGTTGATTGTATTGTTTCGAACATGGATTCCAGTTCATCTTGCAAAAAAGAAACAGGTTAGGGTAGGTGTTAGCTTAGCTAACACTCCTCCAATGCTTAAGTCAGTAAGAGTTCGAAATATATATATAAATTGAAATAACATAATTGAAATAAAGTGTATTGAATCATACATGATCCTTGGAACGAAAATGGATAAGTTCGCAACTTAGATGAAGTACAACTTGAGGTGGACGGCATTCCAATTTCTCGGAATTCTTACGCATTCTAAGGTTGATAGACTGTACGCTCCCTTTCCAGCTTCTGTATCGATTAGGTAAGGACCTTCCTACTTGGCTGCAAATTTACCCGCGTTTGGTTCTTTTGTATTCTGAAAAACTTTTTGCAGGACCATGTCTCCAACCTAGAATCTCCTAATACGGACATTTTTGTTGTACGACTTGGCTATCCTCTGTTGGTAGGCAGCCATCCTGACTTTGGCCATATCCCTGAGCTCATCAATAGTATCTAAGTCTTCTGTGAGGATGAGCTGGTTGCTCCTGGGGTTGTTAGACCATATCTAGCTGTGGGGATCGTGAATTATACAGGGATAACATCTTCGGTGCCGAACACTAAGGAAAATGTCATTTGTTCGGTGGCATTCTTTGGGGTGGTTGTCGGCCATTGAAAGTACCAAGGGTAGTTCTTCGGCTCATCTTCCCTTCTTTGGTCAAGGCGCTTCTTCAGGTTGTTCATTATCAACTTGTTTCTGGACTCAGCTTGACCGTTAGCTTAAGGATGTACTGGTGTGGACATTATCAGTTTGATTCCCCATCTTATACAGAAATCTTGCGTCTTTTTGCTAATAAACTGGGAGCCGTTGTCACATCTTGGATGGGACTCCATATCTACTGATGATGTTTCTTTTCATGAACGACATCACTTCTTTATCTCTAATTTCTACGAAGGCTTCAGCTTCAATCCATTTCGAGAAGTAGTCTGTCATAGCCAGCATGAACACTTTGCCTCCTGGTGCCCTTGGTAGCTTGCCCACTATGTCCATCCCCCATTGCATAAAGGGCCAAGGCGATAGGATAGGATATAGTGGCTCAGCAGGTTGATGCAGGATGTTGATGTGTCTCTGACATGCATCACATTTCTGGACATACTTGATTGCATCTTGCCGCATGGTTGGCCAATAGTAACCTGTTCTTAATGCCTTTGAAGATAGTGATTTGCCCCCAGCATGGTTGCCACATTCGCCGTCATGCAATTCTCTTAAGACTTCTTCAGCTTGTTCTGGTTTTAGGCATGTCATATATATACTTGTAAAGGATTTTCTAAACAGGATATTATCTATCAAAATAAATCTAGATACCTTTATTCTGAAGGACCTCGGGTTTTTCACATCAATTGGGAAGAACGTTTGGCGTTCACCCAAAGTGCCTTGCCGGAGCAAGTCTCCCGAGATTTCATTAATCGTGCTTGCTTGCGTGCTTTCTTGTGTGCATGTGTTTGAAAATAAGGGGGGAATGTCCCAAGTTGTCTTCCGGACGTACAAACCATTTGTTGGTTGTCGCTCGGGATTCCTTGGAATTTATGTATTCGGGATTATGATCCCGTCCTCATCTTATGACTTGTGATCATCGCATTTTAAACCTCGGGAACCTCGGGACTTGCGTGATCGAGAGAATGACTCTCTTTTGGTCAAAGATGAGGTTCTTTAGAAAAGGAGGGTCCTTAGCCCATCAATCCTACGCTTTAAGACGGTCGAGCTCGTATAGAGGCTTCATACTCTTTCTTAAGCGATAATCGGAGATATAGGGTTCAAGGTGTCCCTTTCTAAAGAAATCGTGAACCTTTAATGGAAGGAACGATGTAAAGATAGGATCTTTTTACACCGGTCCGTTCCAAGGTTGGGGGAAAGGGGAAATGCATGATGAAAAATGACTCTTTAATGAAAAGATGACATTTTTGGTTTTAGCAAATGATGCTTTTTTGATTGAAAGAAATGATCTTTATGCAAGTGATGCGTAAAGATAGGATTTTTATGCAAATGATGCATTAGAAAAGGTTTTTGAATGCAAAGGATGCATTTTTATTGAAAAGATTGGATTTTTATGTGCAAATGATGCATAAAAATGACATTTTTATTTGAAAATGGGGGTTTTAGGTGCAAAGGATGCACTCTTTATGAAAAAGACTACATTTTTATGACAAATGAGGTCTTAATGCATGCAAAAGGGAAAGGGGTGATAAAGATGTGATCTTTATGAATAAATGCCAAGTCCCAAGCAAGATATATGAATGCAATGAGCAAGTATATCAATTAAAATGCAAGGTTAGGGCGTGCGAGGTTACCAATTGCTTCCTTTGCTTCTTTGGTCGGAGCTAGGAGGAGAGATTGGTCTTGGATCTTCAAGGAGGAGGGAGGGAGCTTCTTGGCCTTCTTCTTCACCTTCTTGAGCCTTCACCAATATTCTTCACATCTTGGGAGTGACTGATTGTATTGCTATGGATTGTATGTATTGTTGTTGTTGTTTGAAATGGGTAGAGGAGGGCTCTATTTATAGGCGCCTGGATAAGGCTAATGAAGCCGTGCGGCCGAGACCTTGGGCTAATGCAACCGTGCGGGCTTATCCACAATGACTCAAAGCATTCTAGAACCATGCAAGGTGGCATTATTCTAGAACCCTCTTCCTAATTAAGAAAACGTGTTTTCTTAATTAGGAAGGCTCCCTTCAGCCCTAATTTGATTTTGACTGCTCCAGACATTTCCTAACACTAGGAAGGTCCGGGAATTACCGGAAACTTACCGAAATTGCCGGGAAATTTAACCTAAGGCATGAGCCGATTTGGGTACTTACAGTAAGCCCTCGGCAACGTCACTTGCAAGGCGAGTGGGGTTGTCGATAGAAAAGGATCCGATCTCGGCGAATGCCGAGACGGATTGGGTGACCAAGGTGGTCGAGTGGCCGAACCTTTTGGAAGGCTACCTACGTATCCCTGAGGAATCAAGCCAGCCGTAGTTCGGAATTAGGATCCGCCGGGGAGGAAGAAGAGAAACTGGTCTCTTGTCGGGGAAATAGAAGAGAAAATGACCTAGGAGGTCAAGCAATTGATCCTACTGGGGATATGCTAGGAGTGACCGAGGTGGTCGGATATCTGAACCTCTATGAGGGGCCGCTTTATCACCGAGGAGTGACAAAGAAACAGGTGACCAAAGTGGTCGAATGGCCGAACCTTTTATAAAAGGCTACCTACGTATCCCTGAGGAATCAAGCCTTGATCGTAGTTCAAGCATCACTAGATAGTTAGGAACGATGTCTAGGATTCTTGAGATTTTGACAATTCGGAGGTTGTCACCGATTGACAATTACCGGAGGATGTCACCTCGATTGAAACTAGAGCTTACGTCACTATCGAGGGATAGAGGTAGCTAGAGTTTGGTGAACTTGAGCATACATCTCAATCTCTTTCGAATCGTAGATATGGGTTGCCAAAGCTAGAATGATTTAAGCATACGTCACTATTCGGGATAGAGGTAGCTTAAGTTGATAGAAACTTAGCATACGTCACTATTCCTCGGGATAGAGGTAGCTTAAGTTGAGAGAAACTTAGCATACGTCACTATTCGGGATAGAGGTAGCTTAAGTTGATAGAAACTTAGCATACGTCACTATTCGGATAGAGGTAGCTTAAGTTGAGAGAAACTTAGCATACGTCACTATTCGGGATAGAGGTAGCTTGTTGAGAGAAACTTAGCATACGTCACTATTCGGATAGAGGTAGCTTAAGTTGATAGAAACTTAGCATACGTCACTATTCCGGGATAGAGGTAGCTTAAGTTGAGAGAAACTTAGCATACGTCACTATTCGGATAGAGGTAGCTTAAGTTGAGAGAAACTTAGCATACGTCACTATTCGGGATAGAGGTAGGCTCGCCCTTAGAGTTTTGACAATTCGGAGGTTGTCACCTAGTGTTATCCCGTTATAACGGAATTAACTGAGGTGACTGGGAATAGAGCTTGATTGCTTCATAGATAAGGGATATTTTTTCGAAAAGATGTTATCTTGGTTAAAAGATAACGGAAATTGCATGCCCAAGTGGAAGGTCCAGGGCAGATTGTAATTTCGCTCGTAGCGAATGAAGCCGCCCGCATGAGATGGAGAAAAAGGAGCCGTACGGCTAGAGACCCGTTTTTTCCAGATTATTTAAAACAGTTTGAACGGGCATTGGGCATTATTGCCGCCCAAGAACCGCCGAGGAAGAGAGAGAGAAAGGAGAGAATTTCTTCAAAATTCTTCAATTCCCTTTGCTTCTATCGATTGGAATGGATCCGTGAGGGCAATCCCATACCGAGGCAAGCAAGAAGGAACATCTCCGCGCCGCGAGAAGGAGGAGAAAGGAGCTCGTTCGGACGGAGAGGAAGTATGACTTCCTTACGCCTCCATCGGAGCTTTATCCGGGAGAAGGGAGCATAAATCAACGAACCCGCGATCGGTTGGGGTAAGCATTCTCATTTTGCTCAAATCCGATGATTTTGCTTGAATTTTGAATGATTTAGGGCTTGACCCGAATTTTAGGATTTTTGAATGATTTTTTTGAATGATTTTGAGATGCACGAACAACCTATGAGGCTAAGAATAGGCATGTGCAACTTATTTGATGAAAATTATGAGAATGACTCACTTTTTTCTCGCAAAATGAAGTAAGAATGAGAATTTTCAAAATATGAGACGGAGTTCTTGCCTTGTGCTAGAACTAGGTCAAAATTCTGATTTTCAATGAGAAAACATGATTTTGGAAGATGAAAAGGATTCATGCATGCCATTTTATTTGAAAAATAATGCTTATGTGCAATGTAATTGTGAAAATTGTGATTTTGTGCCTTAGGAAAGCAATGGGACTTGACATGACGCGTTTCAAATGATGAAAGACGTGTTTTCTATGCATAGGATGCTAGAAAAAATTTATGAATGCTTTTCTTTTGAAAATATGTGCACTTTTTTTTTTTTTTTGTGTGAATATATGCATGCTTTTGAAAATGATGAAGGACTCGACACTTCTTTTTTTTTTTTTTTTTTTTTTTTTTTGTGCTTGTCTACAGGAGAACAAGTCTAGAGGACCATCGGAGATAGCAGCTAAGCTTTGCAGCAGGATGCCGGATTTTGAGAAGAATGGGGTGAATCCCAAGCGGTGCGGGCTACCTACTTAGATTTGTTTGTAGAGGCTATCGGCAGGGTGTTCACATCACCTCGAAGAGCAAGGGCTTGATCCAGCCCTTTCGAGTTCCGTGGGATAGTACCCATAGCTTTCACCTCGAGCCGGGGAGAGCCGACAGTGACTCGCCGATTTCACAGCCTATTACCGGCCTACGCTCACCGGAGGCCCGTGACTTGGAGAGACCACATTACACCGAGGAGTTCCAGGCTTTGGTCGGGTTTGAGCCGATTCCCAAGGGGCCGGGGATGGAGACGAGGAACGCCGAGGTGGCAGCTCGTACTTGCATGCGTAACTTTGCCGCTAATGATGTGATCGCCCGCCAGCTCGGCTAGAGCATTCATATGGTTGATGCTATCACCACTATCTTCGCTAATTCTCGGGACGCTAGCCATGACTTGCCTCCTCGACTCTTCGAGGATGTGGATGGGATAGGGACGGTCTCGGGGAGAGGCCGGATTGGCGGAGTTGTACTTCTCGTTGGACATGTACAACGGAACAAAGCCGCTTCCATGGATCGCTTCTCATTTGCCCTCGAGGTAGTCTCCTTTCTTTCTTTCTTTTCCCCGTCTTGAGACTTTTATGAGAGAGAATGACCTTTTGATGTTTTGAACATGCAGCCCGGTTTTGTGAGGTGATCGGGTTCTTCCCTTGGAACCAGCAGAGTGATGTCACCATCTTCCCCGCTATGGTTCGCCGGAGGGGAGATGCGAGAGATAAATTCACGGGGAAGACCCTGATTACCTTCGATTACAAAATGGTGAGGCCACCATCACCGTGATGGGCATGACGGAGCGGACTTCTACCCCGGGGCGTGTATCCTGAGATTTTGCCGGGAGATGCCATCGAGGTGACGAGGCGCAGGAGGTGGCTCACCGGGCCGACATGTGATGTCATTTACTTGGGGGACCGTTTTCGAGGCAAAGATGGTCATGTCCCTCCATTGGACGCCATTACTCCACACGATCCTCCAAAGACGGATGCCGCAGCCTGTGGATTGGCCGAGGATGAGATAGCTAGGTACTGCAAAGTGTGCGTGGTCCGCAGAGGAGTACTTTGACATGGACACCCCCTACGCCGTGTTTGTGGAGCAACGCTTGAGGACGCCACAGCTAGTGAAGCTAGCGGTCACTCGTGGATATGGGGAGGATGAGCCTATCGACTCCGCCGATCCCTCCCGCGCATTTGTCCTACGTGGTCCATGGAGTGCCGAGGAGGATGAGGATACCGTCCCCGATGCTAGGGAGCCCCAAGACACCTTGCCGCCCGATAGCACCGTAAGTGTACTTTTAGGGTCTTTCCCTTTTTAGCTTTCGCATTTTCGCTTTTTGCAATTTTCGAGATTTTTCTCGAGATTTTTCTCGAGATTTTCTCTTCTTTTCTCAGTTCCACTCGCACTTATGATAAGCCGGTCGTGTAATAGGGGCCGGAAGGACGTGTGCCGATCCCTTGTCAAGAAGCCGGCTCGCGCTTCAAAGGCAAAGCAGCCGGGATGCACAGAGCTCGGGCGCAAGAGACGGCACGTCTGGGGCACATTACCTACCTCATCGGCCTGAGTACTCTTCCAAAGGCCATGCCTCGGGGCGGGACCCAACGCCGACATTCCGGGAGCAAACTGGCCGAGTACGGCACGATAATGTCCATTTGTCCGACGTGAGCGACTGTGAGGACTTGATGAGGGAGGCTAACATCTATGAGTTGAGCAGCGATGAGGAGGAAGAAGAATCGGAGGCCTAGGAGGTCTCTAGAATAGATTTGGAACGAAAACAAACAATGAACAATTTTTATGCACACTTTGTTTATTTTTTGCTTTATTTGGGCGCCGATGGGGCGAAAACATTGTATTTACATTTTATTTACTTTTCTAATTTATGCTTTCTCAATTTGCATATTATCTGAGCCTTGGGGTGACTTTTTGCTTGGAATTGGGGTCAAATCGGGCCAAAATGATTTATAATGGTATATAAATGCTTGAATGGCTTCGGATATGTTTTTGTACATGTGTTTTGGTTGAGAAAGTGGGGTGAAAACTCCCTTGGGCAGCAACTTTGGTTGCCGCAGAATTTTTTTCCGCAGAGGGCTAATGTAGCCGTGCGGCATGGCCTCGAGGGCAAATGAAGCCGTGCGGCTCACGCCTCGTCTCGAACCGGTTATTTTCTCGAATAAAAGCAAGGCTTGGCCATTTCATTTCATTTTCCCTCTAGACTTGTCCCAATTGTTCCCAGAGCATATTTTGGACCTAAAAGCACCATCTTTGAACACTTTGCGATGGAGAAGCCCGTCAGATTGCAAAGGGGGAAGCGAGACCATTTTCTATCCGGTCTTCAATCTTGGGCGAGACATAACTTCCAAAATCACAAGGGACGCTTGATTCTTCCTTCAAGATCAAGTCTTTATGGCATTTGAGGGATCTCCCGCCCGATTGGGACTCGTTGAGAGCCGCAAAGAAAGTTCTCGGGACGTCCGGAGACATGTTTATCGCTTTTCTTACAACGAAATTGTCCCAACGCACGAAGACTTCGTGAGCCTTGATTGGGGGTCCCGAGACCGAGGCTATATCTATTCCGCCGATCGGAGACGTGCCGGTGGCGGTAAGGCTTGCATCTTTTCTCGCAGATTCCTTTGGGAGAGGCCGAGAGGATGATGGTAGCCCCTGGATAGGATTGACCTTTCCGATATCCCTGCAGTTTGGGTCTCCGCATATGGCCGCGACCACGGTAGCTATGGATGCTTTCATTCTCTCGCGTATTCTCTCGTTTTGTTCACCGCCGAGTCCGTGGGGATCTGGCATAGTGGTCTCTTGGACATGGTCGAGACCTGCAGTGGCCGGGAAGGATATTGTCCCACCGGTTTTGGGGGAGACTTTGCATGGGATCGACAGATGGCTCTGGGAGACCATTTCATGAGGTCCGGGAGTCCGGCTATGTTGACTTTGTGGTCAGCAGAGAGGCTTGGGGCTTTGCCTCGGGCTTTGCCGACTCGCCCTCTTGGGTGATTTCTGAGAGGTGCGCCTAGCAACAGAACAGGTAGCCGGAGCCGATGATGGCTAGGCTATCCACTTCGGACATCCGTTGGTGGATACCACACCGGAGGTTGCACATCAGAGGATATTTCAGAGTCTTATGCCGCGAGGGTTCCGTGATTCTCGCCGGTCATCCTTCTACATACCCCGCTTAGTATCCAGCAAGCTTGGGGCTTTACAGAGCCTTTGAGTGATTGGGAGGACATCCGGACCATGGAGGTGGTGTCATTGGACATGAGTGATCCAAACAGCCTTCTTTCTTCTCGAGGGCTTGGACATACACCGCTTTCCCACCTGTGGCTATCTTCAGAGCAGAAGAGCACCATCTTGACCACCGTCTACTGGACCGGTACGAGAGGGAGACGGGAGCGACTCAGTTATCTTG
This sequence comes from Adenophora triphylla var. japonica, assembly GCA_022495995.1. NCBI lineage: Eukaryota > Viridiplantae > Streptophyta > Magnoliopsida > Asterales > Campanulaceae > Adenophora > Adenophora triphylla. The sequence goes on from JAFEMH010002428.1 coordinate 11,254, forward strand.
GAGGATAGACGTCGAGCTTTATTGGGAGCCGATCGCGACTCGAGTAGGACTCGAGGGAGACCGAGGCTAAGGCGAGTTGCCATAACCAATCGTGTGACTTGGTCGTAGATATGGAGGCTCTGCACAAAAGGTTGTCCGAGGTCGCTCATTTGACCGAGTCTCGTAGGGAGGAGATACGGACTCGTGCTCGTATAGAGAGAGCGCTTATTGACACGGGGTTGGTGGAGGCTCCAGCGAGGATACCGCAGGTCGGGATGAGGGATACCGACATTATTGAGAAGAAAAGGAAGAAGACTCGACGAGGCCGAGGAAAAGGGAAGAAGACCAAAGAAGACTCAAATAATGACGACCGACAAGTCTTTTCTCAAGATCCTCTTATTGCCATTTGCAAACACATTAGTTTATTTAGGCATTTTATTGTATTTTAGATCTTTTTAGCAAAGTTAGCAGAGTTAAGAGGTAGACCGTGCTTGAACTCATCAAGAAGTTTTTAACTTGTAATGAACAAGGCATATTATCTTAAAAATTAATCAAGACACATTTCATGGAAATTCAAATGTCTTTATTGATTGGGACCCGTTTTATGAAAACCGAAATACCCTTTATTATTTAGGACGCACTTCATGGAAGCTTGATTGTCCTTTTATTGTTTAGACCGAACCATATATGGCCGCCTACGTTCCTCTTTTACAAGAAAGGCTAAGGGGCTCAGTCTACGTAGTTCATTCCGGTGAACTAATTTTTTTATGTGCACTGCTTTTTGCCTAGACCGCCCTTTTGGGGGTTTTCAAATTTACTGGCATTACTCTTTTTGCACTAAGATTTTTTCTTTTTTTTTTTTTTTTTTTTTTTTTTTATATGTGCAACCTCGTCTTTGCCTAGACCGCCCTTTTTGGGGTTTTCACTTAGCCGGGCATTACTCTTTTTGCACTAAGATTTTTTCTTTTTTTTTTTTTTTTTTTCTTTTTTTTTATTAGACATAGTATCTTCTGAGTTTATCACCGTTGACCGGGTGGACAAAGGGATTGCCATCCAAGTCTCGCAAGCTTCATTGCTCCTCCCGACAAAAGATCTTCTCGCACCACATAAGGGCCGATCCAAACGGGTTCCCATTTTCCTGTGGGGTTGTCTCGGTAGGGCTTTACTTTCAAGACTAAGTCACCTTCTTTGATGTCTCGGCCTCGACCTTTTATCAAACGCTCCGCCATTCGCCTCCGGTAGGCTCGGGTGTGTTCCATGGCTTTTAGCCTTCTCTCGTCAAGGTGGCTAACTCATCATGCCGGCCGCGCAACCATTCCACTTCATTGACACTGCTTTCCAGAGGACCCTTAATGACGGGATTTCCAACTCCACCGGTAACACCGCTTCCATCCCGTAAGTTAGGGCAAAAGGAGTTTCTCCCGTGGCCGTTCTCGACAGACGCTCAGAGCCCCAGAGTGCTAGGTGCAGCTTTTCGGGCCAATCACGACCACGGGTGGCCATCTTCCTGATGATCCGCTCGAGTGTCTTATTAGCAGCCTTCCACGCCTCCATTGGTCCGAGGTCCGTACGGGGACGACTTGTGGCGAGTAACTCGAATTCTCGACAATAGCCTATCGCAGCCTTCCTTCGAAGTGTGACCCATTATCGAAATGATCTCGCTGGGCACCCCATATCTCGCACATTATGTTTTCTTTGATGAACCGGGCCACTTTTCTCGGAAGTGAGGACCTTGTAGGACTTGGCCTCTACCCACTGGGTGAAGTAGTCGATGGCTACCAACACGAACTCGTGCCCATTGCTTCCTGGGTCGGGGCTATTTTCCTATAACGTCAATGCCCCAAGTTGCAAACGGCCAAGGAGTCGTCATGCAAGACATGTGTCATGAGGTGGGAGATGGTTGAGGTTGGCAAACCGCCGGCACTTGTCGCAGTTCGGACGTGCCGAACGCACCGCCTCCATGGAGATCCAAGAGTAACCCATTCCGAGGATCACTTGCATCGTGGCTCGGCATTCATGTGAGGACCGCAAGGACCATTGTGACTTTGGCCATCAACTCTCTCGGCTCTTTCTTGAGTGACACATAAGAGGAGCGGTCCTTGATAGCGTTTCTTGTACAAAGTTGCCTCCTAGGATGACATAATGGGAGGCCAACCTTTTCTGGCTCGCAAGCTTTTGGCTCGACACCTTCTTTTGGTTTACCTTCTCCGTCTCGAAAGCCGATTCTCCGTCTTTGAGGAATTGGTAACTGATTGTACCAAGGTTCCTTTATGGGCTCGGGTCCTGTGTCCACTTCATAAATGTATAGGCCGGGGCTTCTCTTCTACCCACTCAAGGGCTTTATGGCTTTTCCTGGGATCTCTACCAATGAGGCTAGAGTAGCTAGGGCATCTCGCGAACTGTTCTTTTCCCTCAAGTAGTGGAAAGTCACTTCTCCGAACCGTCCACCAACTCCTCCATACGGGCATGATACCGTTGTAGATTAGGGTCCACAGCCTTCCACTTGTTGGAGACTTGGTTGATGATCGTGGCCGAGTCTCCGTAAACTTCGAGCTCCTTGACATTTCTTTCTAAGGCAGCCTCCAAACCAAGAATGCAAAGCCTTCATACTCGGCGACATTGTTCGTGGCAGAAAGTTCAACTTGAGGGCTACGGGGGTATGCTCATCTTTCGGATCGACCAATAGCATTCCTACACCATTTCCTCTTTGTTAGCGGCTCCGTCAAAGAACAATTGCCATCTATTCTCGTGCTCAACCGCAAAGATCCCTTCATCTCGGGAAATTGGGGTTCGTGCCCTCTCGTCTTCATTATCGGGAAGTTCGCCAGTGATCTCGACAATGCTTGACCCTTGATGGCCTTTCTCGGTCACATAGTTGATGTCGTATTCTCGCCAAGAAGAAGGACCACTTCGCTAAACGCATTGATAGGGAAGGCTTGTCAAAGATGTACTTGATGGGGTCCATTTTCGAGACCAAATTCACAGGTGGGCTTCGCATATAATGCTTCAATTTGCCGACTACCTGCACTCGCCCCGCACAGTCTTTTCACATGCCGAGTAATTGAGCTCACTCCCTTGTAGCTTCCGACCGACAAAGTAAATGGCATTTTCTACCCGAGAGTCTTTCTTTTCCCCGAGCAAGCATAGCCCCAACCGCCGTGTTCAGGACAAGGAGATAGAGCGTAAGAGGCTTCGTCTATGTGGGGGCATAAGATCGGGGATGTACTAAGTATGCCTTGATCCGGTCAAAGGCATCTTGGCATTCTTCGGTCCATTCTCGTGTCCACATTCTTCTTCATGAGCTTGAAGATGGGCTCGCACATAGTGGTCAACCGATTGACGAAACGGCCGATGTACCGCAATTTACCCATGAAGCTCTTGACTTCGTCCTGGTTTCGAGGTGGCCTCATATCCATGATTGCTTTGATCTTTCTGGGGTCAACTTCTATACCTCGCTCCGTGACCATATACCCAAGCACTTTTCCCCTTGTCACTCCGAAGGCGCATTTGGCGTGGTTTAGTCTCATGGAATGCCGTCTCAACCTCTCAAAGAATTTTCGTAGGTCAACAAAGTGTCGCCCACCCTCTCCTTTGGAGTGGATTATCATGTCATCTACGTAGACCTCAATCTCCTTGTGGATCATGTCATGAAAAAGCGCGGTCGCCGCCTCTTCGTAAGTAGCCCCGCATTCTTGAGCCCGAATGGCATTACCGTATAACAAGAGGTTCCCCATGGTGTGGTGAAGGCCGTCTTTTCCTGGTCTTCCTCGGCCATCTTGATCCGGTTGTAGCTCGCAAAACCATCAACGAAGGATTTGACTTCGTAGTTGGCAAAGGAGTCCACCAGATGTCTATGTTTGGCGTAGGGTAGTCATCTTTGGGGCCGGCCTTGTTCGCATCTCGAAATCCACACAAAGAGCCGCACCTTCCCATCGGCCTTGGCTACGGTCACGATGTTGGACAACCATGTCGGGTATTCAATGACTCGATGAACCCTACCCGCAGTAGCTTCTCAATTTCTTCTTTGACCTCGTAGAGACCATTCCGGCTTAATCTTTCTCGCTCGCTTTATCGGCTTAGCATCTCGGTGCTAGAGGGATTCGGTGTTCTACTATCGAACCGTCTAGCCCCTAAGATATCCTTGTATGACCATGCAAACACGTCGATGTATTCTCTCGAGCAAATTTCGATCAATCTATCCCTTTCAACCCCCCGGAAGAAGCTTCCAATCTCGTGTCTCTTTAGGTTCCTCAATAGTACCCAAGTTCACACTTATCAAAACCTCCTCGGCACTTGGGCCCGGTTTTCCTCTTTTTCGAAACCCGCTTAAAGATTTCTTTAATGTATTGTTCGTTTAGTGTGTTTGCATCTTGTTCAAATGATTCATTATTAACTCGTTGTTAGGTTTTGAGTTAATTTATCATTTGTTAAGTTGGCAATAAGAGGATAATCGTAAAGATTTGTCATTTCATTCAAGATAAGGGGAAAGATGACATCGATTACATTTTCATAATCCTCAGCGTGAGGCCTTCTGATGACTTCCGAGGACTCGGAATTCAAAGATTCCCGACTCGACCGAATATACAACAGGTGTTTGACACGACCGGGCCGAGAAGGACGGGGTACCAATCCAAGCTCCGTGATCATTTGCCGTCGACCGGCTATCGGCCCCGAGAATGTCTCCCAATTCTTCAATGGCATTTCGTCTTAGTTACCAAAGTGCGAGGATCAAAATGACTTTCACCATCGTCTCCAATAACGGCAACTATCTCATTGTCTCGAATCAAGTCGATCAAGTCCGGGATTTGTGCTTCTTCGTCAAACAACTCTTGCAAACCCCATCGACCGTCTTCACCGCCGGCGCCTTCTATCCGGGCCGATCTTTGGAAGAGCTAACTCAAAGGCGGAGAAGTCCATTGTCCCTGATGCCGACTTTTGCCACCGGCCGGATTTCCTTTCAAGACGTACTCATTCTCGAATCAGTAGTGGTAGCCCTGTGGATATCCGGCAAATCAAGGAACATTCTTCGAACGGGATTGGCCGGCTTTCCCTAATTTTCTTAAGGTTCTCTAGAAGGGTTTTTCGCAAGGAGATTTGGCGATCACTTTCATCATATTGTGTCCCTCCTTTTGTAAAGTAATGGGTCGAGATAGACCGTAGGGATGGAGCCGGACCCCTTCACCTTTCGTGCCTTTAGCTTTTCTCGGCATCCCGAGAGTTCGGTTTGTACCCCAAGCCATATCTCGGTAGTCTGCTCCTTCACATCAATGATGGTGTTACGACCTTGAAGTCTTCTACCCAATCCAAGTCCCTAAGATAACTCATTTTTCGCATCATTCTCATGGCAGAGGGATTTTATCTAAGTAGTGGTGAGGTCAAGGCAACACACTTGTGCCTTGGAAGAAGCTACTGAGAATCCGGTCAATGCTAACCCTTCATCATCGTGCTTGATCTCCAATATCGGGATATCCCCAAAGGTCGGTTCCTTCTACCGTGACACCGTCCCCATAAATGGTGGTGATAGTTCCATCACTCGACCGAAATTTGACGCACCGATGCAAAGTAGAGGCTACCCCGTTTATCCGGTGGATCCAAGGCCGTCCCAAAGAAGGCAAGAATGAAATCGGAATATCAATAACTTGAAAGTCAACGTCCATGACCTTTTTTCCGAACCACATCTTGAGAGTGGCGATCCCCAAAACCGATCGTGCAAAGGAGTCATAGGCCTTAATAGTCTCGACTAGAAGGCTTTAAGTCTCTGTTGGCTTTAGATCCAATAAATCCATCATCTTAGCCGGCAAGACATTCATTGCGCATCCTCCGTCGACTAATACTCGTGGCAATCGACGCTCTTCTAACCGGACCGTGATGTAAAGAGGTTCGTTGTGACTAGCCCCATATTTTGGCAAAGTGTCTAAGTCAAGAAGGTAATGATGTTTCCGTAGTGGATATTTCCAATCATTTGGACGACCTCATCTCGGGGTGACATCTATGGGCACCATGGTCTTGGCCAAACTTTCTTCTAGCTTCAACTTATGAGGGTACGAGGAGGTCAACAGGACCATAAGGAGATATTGGCTTGGGTACACTTCAACCGAGTCAACACCGGATCCTCTTTGTCGTAGTCCGGTTTTTCTCGCTTCCGGCTTATAAGGCCTCTTATCTCGTCTTCGGCTCCGAGACGGCATTCCTTTTGTCACCCTTAGGCCGCCAATACTCATCTCGTCTGCACCGAGTCATCACATAGACATTGGATTTTCCTTGGTCATTATTCCTACCGGAGGATTCTCACAATTCTTTCAAAGTCGAGGCGGATTCTTACCGGCGTATGGCCAATTTCTCGCCGATTGATCTCGATTGACGGTGCCGCCGAAGCATAGGCGGCTTCCCAAATCTCGGTCCTGTGTTACCGGCTTTTTGACCTTTTCGAGTTTGACTGGCCGATTTCAACTTCACCTTCTCCGTTTAAAGCTTTCACAGCCTCATTCAAACTTTTCAAAGTCAAGATGCAACAAGAATTATCACTTCCGGAGTTTGGAGCTTGGCAAATGGCTTTCTCATCCGAACTTAGCAACTTCTTTAGCAGAGTAGGATCACATTCCTCATCACCGTCAAGCATGTCTTTTCTTTCCCCGGGGTCAATCTTCGACGACATCTTTGACGTTGGCCAAACATTTTCTCGAAGTGGGAAATTCCATCATCAATAAGGATTTCGCGGGGTCAAACCTCATGGCGGGTTCCTTTTCCTTACCGTCGAGAGATTTTCCGGGCTTTTGGCTTCGGGCTAACCACTCCTCTATTGTTCCTTCCCGGCACTTCGACCGTGTCTTCATCGGTTGTCACTACGTGAGTTCTCGTGAGAACTTTCGCCTTGACTCGATGACCAATGAGGGCAAAAGGTGTCGGGATACTTGACGCCATACGAGGGGTATCTCGTACTCTTCCTCGGGCTTAGGGATTACCAGAAAACATCATTATCATCGTAGGACATAAAGGGGACCGGGGTCGCCTAAACTCGTGACTCTTTCCAAGGCATCCATACATTCTTCTTCGTACCAAGTTTCAGAGTGACTACTAACACCGTGATAGAGTCTACCCTTCCCGATGAGAGTTTGGCTTCGCGACGCTTACATGTTCTAGATCGGTGGGAGGAGCCCACTTCCCTCTTTGGCTAAAGCTTCGATCAAGTTTCTCCATTCACCTACCAAGTCCTTGTACGGAGTATTGAACTCTAGGATATAGGACTCATACACTACCTCATCCTTCTCCGAGCCTTTGCATAGGCCGCAGACACACTTTGAAGTGATTTCATCCCCTATTCCAGTGTCCGTGGCTTTCGCCTCATCTTGCCCTTCGGGTTTCACTTCCGTTGGCTCCAAGTCCATTCCTTTTACCGAACCGTCATCATCGCCGTAAATCCATCCATTCCTATTCTCGTTTCCGACCGACTCTTCACCGTAGCCGTCCGAGAGGTAGGCAAATTCACAGTGTTGACAAAATTGGAAAGGTCAAATTGGTATTGGGATTCCAAAGTAGGCTCAGCCGAAAGGAGGAAAAGGTCCCGGGGATTCAGAGGAAGCGAGGGTGTCGGGACCCTAACAAATTGGGTATTGGAGAAGACCGAGAAGGGACAGCTTTGGCAATGGGTTATATGAAGATGGGGGAGGGCATTGGTTATAGGCTAGCTCTTCTTCCCTAGTCATCTGGTTACCCAAACCAAAGATCTGTTCTCGTCAAATCGGCCATTCTCGACTCTCGAAACCGAGGATTCTCGCGAACCGTCCGAGGATTCTCGCGCTAACAAGTCGCCGACCCTGTTCTCACCCACTTCTTTCTCGCGGGAAAGGGATAGGAAAGGTTTAGACTCGGTAGGTGTTTAGTCAAGGCTCGTGCAATATGCAAATTAGAATCTTCAAGTTTACTTAAAACAGTGTCTTTTATTAATATCTATTTGGTTGGAAAAGGGATTCTCGCCCTTCTTTTTCACAACTACTCTAGATCCCGGATCGCCGGGTTCCGTCACTACGTCTATAAGCCCCTCGTATTCCACCCGTATTTCGACCTCCTGTGGTGGACAGCCCCGGCGAGGGTCCTATAGGGCACGCGGATCCCACCGACCGAGAGTAAAGAACGCTCCTATCGGGTCTAGCGGGTCATAGGACTTTTCAACGCACGAGCGATGCGGATTATAGTCAAGGCAATACCGGGAAAGTCTCGTCTCTCGCCTTGACGGATCTTTGACAGAGTTTCGCTTGAGCGAATGACGGTTTTCGACCTTCGGTAATGTCCGAGAGAATAATAGGCATGGGTCGGGCGGCAAAAGCCGGATGACACAAAGGTCACATTGAACTTCGTTGCATACGCAAAGTGCGTGAGTCGAAATCGAAGTCAATGCCGGCCAAGATCTTGCCAATTTTTCCTTGTCGGAATTTTGGCAGTAGCTTCGCTTGAGCGAAAGATCTTTTGATTTTTTGGCAAAGACTCGGTCTTGACTCTTACGCATTCCGTGCGGGTCAAGGTCAATAGTCAATGTCTGAGTCAAGATCCCACCGATTTTTCCTTGTCGGAATTTTCGGCGTAATTTCGCTTGAGCGAAAATCTTGGCTTCCGTTATGAGCTAAGGCTTGACCTTTACGAGGGTATGCAACCGGGCTATATGACACGGACTAGACCAAAAACCAACCAAAAAGTCACGGTTTTTTGAAACGTGTGACACCTGACCGTGCATTGGTCGACACCGGCCGCCATGGGGAGGTTGGGATGATTCCGTGCGCGCCCGGAGCATCGTAAGGCCGTCCGTGATCGGCACTGAACCACCCTCGGCTCAAGGACGTGCGTGCAAAAGTGTACAGATATATCGTGCGCGTAGTGTGCGGTCTCCTAAAAATGTTCCTTTTTGAGTTAAAACAGAGATTTTCATAAATGTGTTTTAAAGGAATGATTTTCTGGACGGGGAAGAATGCAACACATAAGCACGTAAATTTTCTCGGGAGCCCTGGCCGCCATGGAGCCGAGTAGCCCCAAGCCGCTAGGACTCGCCAGATTAACCATGATTTTTCCCGGTGGAATTTGCCACCGAGGTCGCCCGGCCGAATCCAAGGAGGATTGAGCCGTACGACCGCATGGATCAATTTTCCAGTTCCACTCCTTTTGCTATTTTTTTTCGGGTTGTTTCCCGTTCAAAGTATGCACAGCATTCCAAGATGCAAATGATGCAATGCATGGTAAAGAAAGCAAGCATGATTAATGAAATCGGCGATGGGAGTCTAACCCGCTCAAAGGGAAAAGCTTTCTTTATTTTTTTCAAAATTGTTTTTTTTTTTTTTCGAAAAGGGATAATGGTACGTGGATTGTTAAACCACCGGTTATCCCAACTCCCACGTCGTGGAGTGTACAGAAGGGCAAGTGGTTTCCACCTATATACCAAGTATCGATTTTAGTTTGTTTTGAAAATAGAAGCTTTTCTCCTTTGGGATATCCCCGTGAGTCGCCAAACCGTGGAATGTGGTGCCCAAATTTTGTGTTGGATTCACGCGAGTTTGAAGACATCCGAGTTATTTGAAAAACGGAGTCGCCACGCCATTTTGATTACCTCAAAACTTTGAAAAAGGTTGTTTTATGGGTTCTGAGGTTAAGTTACCCTCGGGAAGAACGTTTGGCGTTCACCCAAAGTGCCTTGCCGGAGCAAGTCTCCCGAGATTTCATTAATCGTGCTTGCTTGCGTGCTTTCTTGTGTGCATGTGTTTGAAAATAAGGGGGGAATGTCCCAAGTTGTCTTCCGGACGTACAAACCATTTGTTGGTTGTCGCTCGATTCCTTGGAATTTTATGTATTCGGGATTATGATCCCGTCCTCATCTTATGACTTGTGATCATCGCATTTTAAACCTCGGGAACCTCGGGACTTGCGTGATCGAGAGAATGACTCTCTTTTGGTCAAAGATGAGGTTCTTTAGAAAAGGAGGGTCCTTAGCCCATCAATCCTACGCTTTAAGACGGTCGAGCTCGTATAGAGGCTTCATACTCTTTCTTAAGCGATAATCGGAGATATAGGGTTCAAGGTGTCCCTTTCTAAAGAAATCGTGAACCTTTAATGGAAGGAACGATGTAAAGATAGGATCTTTTACACCGGTCCGTTCCAAGGTTGGGGGAAAGGGGAAATGCATGATGAAAAATGACTCTTTAATGAAAAGATGACATTTTTGGTTTTAGCAAATGATGCTTTTTTGATTGAAAGAAATGATCTTTATGCAAGTGATGCGTAAAGATAGGATTTTTATGCAAATGATGCATTAGAAAAGGTTTTTGAATGCAAAGGATGCATTTTTATTGAAAAGATTGGATTTTTATGTGCAAATGATGCATAAAAATGACATTTTTATTTGAAAATGGGGGTTTTAGGTGCAAAGGATGCACCTTTATGAAAAAGACTACATTTTTATGACAAATGAGGTCTTAATGCATGCAAAAGGGAAAGGGGGTGATAAAGATGTGATCTTTATGAATAAATGCCAAGTCCCAAGCAAGATATATGAATGCAATGAGCAAGTATATCAATTAAAATGCAAGGTTAGGGCGTGCGAGGTTACCAATTGCTTCCTTTGCTTCTTTGGTCGGAGCTAGGAGGAGAGATTGGTCTTGGATCTTCAAGGAGGAGGGAGGGAGCTTCTTGGCCTTCTTCTTCACCTTCTTGAGCCTTCACCAATATTCTTCACGTCTTGGGAGTGACTGATTGTATTGCTATGGATTGTATGTATTGTTGTTGTTGTTTGAAATGGGTAGAGGAGGGCTCTATTTATAGGCAGTCTGGATAAGGCTAATGAAGCCGTGCGGCCAGAGACCTTGGGCTAATGCAGCCGTGCGGGCTTATCCACAATGACTCAGCATTCTAGAACCATGCAAGGTGGCATTATTCTAGAATCCTCTTCCTAATTAAGAAAAACGTGTTTTCTTAATTAGGAAGGCTCCCTTCAGCCCTAATTTGATTTTGGACTGTTCCAGGACATTTCCGGAACACTAGGAAGGTCCGGGGAATTACCGGAAAACTTACCGAAATTGCCGGGAAATTTAACCGGAAGGCATGAGCCAGATTTGGGTACTTACACATCCTGCAAGTATTTAATTATAGGCAGCGTCCAGGATGTGGAATTGCTGATAGGCATGGTTACTGCATCAGGGTGTTCAGTGAATTGGCACGTTTCTAGTCGATCTATGGCTGGATGCATGACGTGAATGATTGGGATGGTATTGTTCAACATGCTTTTGCAACTTGAACCCAGGTTGGCTAATGCATCCGCTTCAGCATTTTCTTCTCGTGAAATCTGTTCGAAAATGAAGTCTGCAAATTGCCCAGCTAACATCTTAACATGCTGAAGATAACTTGTCATTTTAGCCTGCTTAGCTGTATAAGATCCGTTGAAGTGGTTAACCAACAACAAGGAATCACTAAATACAATAATATGCTTAACGTTTAGATTTAAAGCAGTAGTTAATCCCATAATGAGGGCCTCATACTCAGCCTCATTATTCGTTGCTTTGAACTCACAAGCCACAACTTGTGGGATGAGGTCTCCTTGAGGTGACTTCAGGACGATTCCTAAACTTGTGCCCCTAGCGTTTGAAGCACCGTCTGTGTATAATGTCCAATACCTAGGAAAACCAATGCCTTCGAGTTATTGGACCTCGAGTTCTACCTCGGGCTGCAAGCTGGGACTGAAATCTGCCACAAAGTCTGCCAAATCTTGTGACTTGATAGCAGTCCTTGCTTCATATTGTATGTCATAAGTACTGAGTTGTACTGACCATTTAGCCATCCTACCTGACATCTCAGGTTTTCTCATCACGCTTCTGATAGGATAGTTAGTCTTGACAATGATAACATGGGTTTCAAAATAATGGCGTAATTTTTTAGAAGCAGTGATTAAAGCAAGTATTAATTTTTCAAGATGGGAGTACCTAGTTTCTGCATCAAGTGAAGACTTACTTATGTAGTAGACGGGATGCTGCGTACCATCTTGTTCTCTGGCTAATACTGCACTGACCGAATTTTTGGATATTGTAAGGTATAAGAACAAGGGTTCTCCTTGCTCTGGTTTAGACAACAATGGTGGAGTTGTGAGGTATTATTTAAGTTGGATGAAGGATTCTTCATGTTCACTTGTCCATTGGAACTACTTGTTCTTCCTGAGCACATCATAGAACAACCTGCATTTGTCGAAAGACTTGGAGATAAACCTGTTAAGAGCTGCCACTCTGCCTGTAAGTCTCTGCACATCCTTAACGGTTCTGGGTGACTCCAAGTTGGTGAATGCCTTGATCTGCTCAAGACTTGCTTCTATTCCCCTTTTGGTTACCATATAACCAAGGAATTTTCCAGCCCTAACTCCAAAATTGCATTTTGAGGGGTTAAGCTTCATGTTGAAGGCTTCCAAGATGTCAAATGTCTCTTTAATATGTTCAACATGATCTTTAATGTGCTTTGACTTTACCACCATGTCGTCAATGTAGACTTCCATAGTTTCTCCAAGCTGATCTTTGAACATCTTGTTCACCAACCTTTGGTAAGTTGCATCTGCAGCAATGAAAGCATTGTCTTCTTGGTCTGAAGGTTCCATTTGGATTTGTTGATATCCTGAAGAAGCGTCCATGAAGGTTAGGATTTCGTGACCGGCCGTTGCATCCACTAGAGAATCAATATGAGGTAAAGGAAAGGGGTCTTTCGGGCACGCTCTATTTAAATCCGTGAAATCCACACATACGCGCCATTTGCCATTCTTCTTTTCAACGACTACCACGTTGGCCAACCACCTCAGGTAATCAACTTCCCTGATCATCTTGGATTTCAGCAATCGTTTGACTTCTTCCTTTATGATATGGTTGCGCTCATGTGCAAATTTCCTTCTTTTCTGATGGACGGGCTTATGTTAGGATCAACGTTCAACTGGTGGGTAATGATGTCCTTGATGATCCCTCTCATGTCTTCGTATTTCCAGGTGAATGTGCACCCGGCCAAAAAATTTTGTTTTTCGATGATGAAAAGGAGTCGCCACGCCATGTTTTAAGGTACACTTTGAAAAACCTTTGAAAGAGAAAAATGGGTCCAAGGGTCAAGTTACGTGTTGGGAAGAACCGAGAGTTCACCCAACACGCCTCGTCCGTGGACGAGTCTTTCTAATTAAACATCCAAGTAATCCAAAGTTTGTGCAATCAATGATGATAGGCAAATATAGTAAACATGAATTTTATTGATTTGAACTGGAATCTTACAACTTGTGAACCATTTGGTTAGGGAGGCCACATCCCAATTACAACAGATCAGAACAGATTACAAAGGAAATGGATCCCTGCAAATGGACAAGATGTGTCGCGTGACACATAGCATGCCTGGCTAGATGTGTCGCGTGACACAGGATCTAACCAGACATGATGTGTCGCGTGACATATAGTGTCCATCTGCAGAGACTTATAGATTTGAACACAGAAGCACCAACAACCAAAACAGATCCAATTATTTAATCAATTCAACTTCGAAATGAACAATTAACAACAATTCGACCATGGGGTGTGGATATGGGTAGATCCACACTCCCTTGGGAATTAAACACCAATTTCCACAATAATCAAACAATAAGCACTCAACTATTCAAAGCAACAATGTTAAACAGAGAGATTGCGATTGGATCTCAGTAATCACGACAGATGGAGTCGAATTACTGAGATCAGAAGAAGACAAGATGATTGAATTATAGAGATTGCAAAGATAGGAGAGAGAGAGATGGGATTGAGTGGTGGGTTACCCTTGTAGTATCCACGAATTTTATACCAAGTTTGGTATAAAATTCTTCAATCAGCTACTTCTGGGATGAACTGAACTGAGAAGGATGGATGGAAGGAGGATCCAAGTATTGGTGGGTGAATTTAAGTAAATTGGGGGGAGTTGAAGGTGGATTTGGGTAGGAGAGAGAGGTGTGTGTTCAGTGTGTGTGTTACGCTCCAATTTTAGCAGAGTAACAGTATGTGAAGTTGGGATCCATTTCTGAGAGGGGTAGGGTCTTATTTATAGGCTGCAGTTGATGGTCACAAGGTTTCGCACGACCTTCTGTAACCATTTTCCAAGCCTCGACTTGTCGCGTGACACAAGGTGTCACCAACTTTTTTTGGTGCCAAAACCAGGTTCTGGAACATTCTGGGGTAATACTCAAAAGGTCCAAACAGGTTTATTCCCTGTAGGTCCTTTAGCATGAGCAAAGTACCAAAAGGTATTTCCTTCGCGAGAAACTTATGGAATGTTTTCGGAAGTCTTGGAATGGACAGGGAATTTACCAAAATGCCCCTTAATGCAATTTTATCGTATTAAAATGCACCTAAAAGGGTAGCGAATTGGATTGGCGTACTTACAGAGCCCCTCGGCAACGTCACTTATGGAAGAAGTGAGGTTGTCGATAAAATAAGACCCAATCCCACTGAGCGGCAGGGGATAAGGCGGAGGGCTGGACAATGATCTGGGAGATCATTGGAGAAAGGATTCCTACGTATCCCTAGGAGGGAATCAAGCCAAATCGTAGTTTGGAGGGGAGAACGTGTGACCGAGAGGATGGATGGCTGCCTCGGGGCGAGGACGTGTAGCCGATGGAACGGATGGCTGCCTCGGGGCAAGGACGTATAGTCGATGGAAATTGATGGCTGCCTCGGGGCGATGACGTATAGCCGATGGAAAGGATGGTTGCCTCAGAGGGAGGACGTATAGCCGATGGGAAGGATGGCTGCCTCGGAGCGAGGACGCGTAGCCGATGGAAAGGATGGCTGCCTCGGGGCGAGGACGCGTAGCCGATGGAAAGGATGGCTGCCTCGAGGCGAGGACGTGTAGCCGATGGAACAGATGGCTGCCTCGGGGTGAGGACGCGTAGCCGATGGAAAGGATGGCTGCCTCGGGGCGAGGACGCGTAGCCGATGGAAAGGGTGGCTGCCTCGGGGCGAGGACGCGTAGCCGATGGAAATGGATGGCTGCCTCGGGCGAGGACGTATAGCCGATGGAAAGGATGGCTGCCTCGGAGCGAGAACGTGTAGCCGATGGAACGGATGGCTGCCTCGGGGCGAGGACGTATAGCCGATGGAAATGGATGGCTGCCTCGGGGCGAGGACGTATAGCCGATGAAAAGGATGGCTGCCTCGGGGCGAGGACGTATAGCCGATGGAACGGATGGCTGCCTCGGGGCGAGGACGTATAGCCGAAAGGAATTTGACTGTTAGGGGAGTCACCCGAGGATTTGACTAATGCTTTCAGAAAGTAATTGACTGAGATATGCTTTCATACCTGTGTTGTGCTTACTTGTAGCTGCCGGAGGGACTGATGTTGCTGCTGTTGATCGTGGGGGGGTTGAGCTGCCAGAGGGTCTCATGCCATTTTTGTTGATGAATTGCTGGTTTGCCGGGTGCGGGACGGTCTTTGTTGACGGTTGATTGACTTTGGGAGTCCTAAACTTTGCTTGATGGGACGTGGATTTTGTTTGCTAGGGAATAGACTTTTGCTGATGCTTTGGCGGCGGGGCCAATGATCTTGATGCACATTGCTGGGGAGACTGATAGATTTGGATTCTTTGTCTCGGTTTTGCTTTAAGGAGCAATCCTCGAGATTCGGTGCAGCTCAGTTGATTATTGTATCTTCGGGGAAACAACAAGATATGGCCACAGGGGTTAAGGCGCAAAACAGCAAACCACAGGGGGTGGTTTTGAAAATTTGGCCAAGGGGACACGTTGTGTTGCACGACGTCTTAAACCAATTGGATAGCCCCTTTTAAACGCTGAACAGTCTTCATTCAAACAATATAAATTAGAGGGAGACGAACAGCTCTGAGAGGAAAAATAAGGTTACACACGAACAGCTTGGTACTATACTGGATCTGTGGACATGATCGAGCAGCTGGAGAGGAGTGTCTGTTACTGGAAGGAGCGGCGCCTGGCCTGGAGCTCAGATGATGATGATTCTACTCCTAGCTTGCCTGACAGGAAGAGGGTTCGGACTGATACGGCTGCGAGTGATCCCCCTAGCTCAGCATATGATAGTGATGATTCCTTTTGCGATCCCCACGAGATTGAGACCACTGACATCCCTGCTGTCCATGAGTTCTATCGTGATGATCCTATCATTTACCACGGTCCGGTTGTTGATCCGGATCATGTACAGGCTGAGGGGAATGACGCAGCTGGAGAAGACAACGAGAGAGATGATGATGATGATGATTCTGAGGATGTTGGTGCTGACGCTTCGAAAGGTGATGGCTCGAAGTAGCATCTTGGACCAAATCGCAGCTCCCTTTTGATTATTGTACCCCTTGAGGGAAACAAACAAACACTCTTTTTTTTGTTATAAACTATTTTCTACGCACAACTTTGACTTAGTACAATATTATTAGCTTTTTGTTGTTTGCACGAGTCCATTTTTGGAAGGTGAGAATGAATGGAATGGGTTTTTATATTGATATGAATGGCTTGAATGGTTTGATTGTGGAATGTATAATGATTTGTATGTGTATGGTATGTATGGATGAATGAACCCTCTCCCGAGATGTTCGCAGGGTGGTGACTTTATTGTTTGCATCTTGGGACGAGTCGGGGCGTGCCCTGGTGCAGAACTGGTTGCAGATTACTGATGTCTGGTGTGAGGCTCAAGATGTCGCGCGACCCAGGAGTCCTGTGACACATGGTGTCGCGTGACACAACAAGTCATATTGGTAGTCTTCCCCCATCAAGCTTCACTATTGGCTCACAACCTCCTCCATTTGCTTAAGGCAAGACAATTAGCAGCCCCCTCATGGAATAGGCCTCAAATACATATCCATTCCCAAGGATCAAGATTATAAAGCAAGCCCCGGAAACTGCATAAATGCACATATCAATCTTCTTTTCCTTGACCAAGCCCCGGTTTGACATGCAGCCTCATTGTAACTAAAAACAACATGTAGCCCAGGAAGCGATCATCCTCAAACTTCAGTCAACCAATCGACGGACAAGACTTAGGAATGCTTACGTGCAGGGGCACATTTTCCGAAAGGTGGAATGAATCCTGAGTTTGTGTATGACACTCTCATTTTTGGGTCCGACTCTTTGGGAGAATGTAAGCATTGAAAGGTGTGGAAAGTGTATGGAAGCCCCTGCTTGACAGAAATACAGTGTTTAGCTCTATACCCCTAAAAATGTAGAGAAGAAGACTTGCCGAGACATTTGGAAACTTGTCTTATTCGCGATGATCATAAGGCTGCTTAAAACCCTTTGTTGATGTTCGGGTTATTCAACCACCAAAGCTGATATGAACAAATGTTTCAATTAATCATGAGGAGAAAACCACCTGATATCGAGAATCAAACTCCGAACGATGGAAAGTGTATAGGAACAGTTTTTTGAGGAGACCGGATTTTCTAAACTCTGGAGAATTGACACACAAGTCTCTTTGGAGTGTTACTGAAGGACACGGATGCGAAGCCCCAGTGGGATATTCACGGGAGGTATTTTCGGAGGAGAAATGAAAATATACCCACATGAAACGTTGAATGCACGGGTGGAATTTGCACAATCTTCGATTGATGATCTGAAACTGCTATCCGGTAGGAATTGCGACTGGGTTTCAGGGTTACGATCGGCTTTTGGGTGATTTGGGATATCATGACCTCTTAAGATGAGAGGTCGGCTGGACTTTTTGCTGACTGAACCTCTAAAGATGAGAGGTTGGCTTGCAGGGATGTGTTTGGGATTTCTAAGGCGAGGGAATTTGTTTGCCTCTAAGAACGAGAGGTCAAAATCGACTTTGCCAAGGGCAAGAGTAATGGTAATGGGAATATCCTCTAAAATCGAGAGGACAGCTTGGGATTGGTCTTGGAGGTAATGGTGAGGGACATTCGCGCTGTCTCTTTATTTGCTTCTGAGACTCCCTTTTGAGTAACGACTTGATCCTTTGACTTTTGCTTTTGAGCGAATCATTAGGGACTATGCTCTCTTTCTTCTTCTTCTTTTTTTTCTTTTTTTTTTCTCTTTTTTTATTTTTGTCTCTCTTCCGTTTTGTTTTTGAGAGAAATCTTCAGCTAGTCCCCTGGATGGATCATTGCATTCCGCCGTTCTTGAGCTTGGACACGGTCAACCTTCTTTTTGAACCATGGGAGCCTCAAGGATAGTCCCTCTTCTTCTGGAGATAGCTAAACGGGTTTTAAACATGCCGATCTTGAAATGAAGGGATATTATTTGGTGAGGGTAAGGCGAGGTTTTCATAAGGGTGAAAGGTTTCAGCCGCATTTCCTACCGGATGATCTTAACGAGATCCAGTCAAATTGCTTGCTTAGGCTTGCTTGAGAAAGATTAATGCAAATTCGTTGAGCGACGAACTATAGATATGACGGAAGAGATGTGAGCATATGGGATGCGCGGTGGGGAGTTGGCAAGCCCCAATTTGAGAATGATATCAGTCGATTTTCTAAATCCGATCAATTTAAACATTAATCATTTCCAAGCATTAGTAATTGAGCAGCACAAGTGATCATGTAGAATAAAACCATTTCAATTAAATGTAACGTGGGTGTGCAAGTGATGTCTCGAGTCTAGTAAGAATAGAAACAAATATTTTTATTATTGAAATAAAAAGACTCATAACATGGATATGGTAGACTCAAATCATAAAAGAGACACTCATTATCAAAATTAAGAACAAACTAGACCCTACGATGACTGACAGACAGACTTCTTCACATGGGAGGTCCATGGAACTGTGGGAGATGATTGGTAACCACTTTGGGAGGAGCCTTCTCAATCCTTCCTTCATCAACCAACTTTTGGATGAGTACCTTTAGAGGGGTACAATCATTGGTGACATGACCTGGATACTGATGATAGTAACAATACTTGCTACAATCCAAATCCGGGTTGGGCTTGAGGGGATGGTAATTGTCAAGTGGCTTGATCATTCCTCTTCGCATCAACCCGTTGAAAGCTTCCTCGGTTGTTATTCCAAGGTCATCAAATTCTCGCTGCTTGTGAGGTGGAAATCGACCACAATTCCGGACACCACTTTCCTCATGGGAGCCCTTTTCGATCTTCCCTTCATCAATGAGTTCTTGGATAATCACCCTCAACTGTCTGCATTCATAAGTGGTATGGCCAGGATATCGGTGATAGTAACAATACTTGCTTGGGTCCAGCTTTATGTTGTTATGAGGAGGGCTATAATTGACTAGTGGTTGAACCAGTCCTCCGCTCACCAAAATTTTGAGGAATTGATTCATAGGCATTCCTAAATAACCCCAGTACTGTTTCTTCCTTTCCGTCTGAGCTATCTTTGGAGAGGGTGTATTGGTGTCCCTTGCTGGATAGGATTCACGGCAGGAATGAAAAACATTTGATTAACGGTTACGTATGAGGCTGGTCCTGAACGTTGATCCTGCGGAGATGATGAGTTGAAGCCATATGAACCCATTGGAGGTTGAGAAACACTTCCTTGAAGAGGATTTTGGTCAGTGCGGAATGGTAGCGATCCCTTCTGGTCGAAATAGCTGTTCACATAATGACATGATCCATGGGAATCTTGCTGATACTGACTTTGCAACCCAAATTAATTAGGAGAATTAAAATCCTCGAGGATCGGTTGTCCATTCTGAATCTGAGTTTGGACCACTTGAGGTGCCAGGGGAAGAATCTTATCTTGCTCCTCCTCATTTATCACTTTCATCACATTCCCAGTTCCATGCTCAACACTACTAGTACTAATGATCTCTTCGTACGACCCATCTCCATGATGAATTATTGTGATCCCTCGGATGTGCATCGCTTCTACAAACCTAGCATGTGTTTCCTCTTCTCGGTCTTTAGCAATTTGGGCAAGCAACTGAGCTCTGCATTCACGAACCATGGTAGCCTCAAGAGCGGCTCGCAACTCTACCACTGACAAATCATTCATGTCCAACTGACCTGAAGTAAGAGGACTTCCAGACTGAGCGGAGGACATATCCTTTGCACCAAACATCTCAAATATCAGAACAGGTTAGAGCTTTGTTAGAACTGCAATTGCTTCGGAGACAAGAACTCAAACGAATACTGGAGGCCGGAACACGCACCCAACTTGTCGTAACTATAGAGGGTAGATACGGATTGATGAGGTAGTGGAGGAAGAAGACTTTGAGGAAATACGGGAGAGGACAGGAAAAGAGGGATGGACTCGCGCAAACAATTTATTTATGTTCAAGTATAAATTGGTATTTTAAATCCTAAATGCGGTTGGGAAAGGATAAGCCTTTATTTATGCAAACTACGCCTTGGGGAAACCTAGGGACGCAACATTCAAATTACACTAAATGCTTTGCATTTGAAATTAATAATAGGTAATGATACCTAACCAAGACCTAACACGATGTGAGACGGACGAGTGGTCCAAATTTCTGGGGAAATTTGGGCAGCATAACGGGTATTCTCGAAGAATTTCCAAGAAAAATCCGGCATGACCTCTCGTCAGTGCACGGTGACAATGCGGCATGATCTCTCGTTAGAACACATCACGAGAGTGACATGTCCCCACATGAAACCATGTTGCATTGGCAACATGCCGACAAGGTGCAAGGTTTTGGGAAAGGTATAAGGACCTATTGTAAATTTCAAAAACAATTCATTTTAATGTTATTAAAAAGTTGTATCAAAAAACCAACAGTGGGTAAACTTTAAGTGTGGAGCCACCTATAACGCGCTAGGGGGATAGGTTTGATTTCAGGCGCTCAAGCGTAGGCGAATTTTATGGCCGTTCGCGATGCCGTCAATCGCACCCGAGGGTTCTAAATCTATGTGGTGTAGTGTGCGGATGACTATGTTCTTTTATTTATAAAAAAAAATTATTTTTTATTTATTTATTTCGAAAAGGAAAAACAAAGAAAAAACACACACACTCTCACAGGGAATAAGGGGTACAACAATCAACTGCGCAATTTGATTCAAGGGACTGCCCTCAAACCAACACCTGAGATATTGTTCAGTGACCAATCTTGTTGCGTGACACGGGACAGCATGGAACAAAGCTGTCGCACGACCAGACAAGTCACTGAACCAGAACCTACAAATGAAATTCAGCCCCTGCCTTCCCATGGCAAGGGACAAAGCACAATAATAGAGCACAACAAAATGGCCACAAAAGACACACCAAAGGCTCACAAGTCTCATAATGCAATAAAACGCATGTACCACAAAAGATCATCAATGATGCACACAAAGATGGATATGTTGGATGTTTAATTGAATGAAAGCTTGACCCTCTCAACTTTGAAAAACAGGTTTTCAAAAGTGTATCCCCAGCGGAGTTGCCACTGAATGTATACTCGCCCGAAAAATTTTGTTTTCCGATGATGAAAAGGAGTCGCCACGCTATATTTTAAGGTACACTTTGAAAAACCTTTGAAAGAGAAAAATGGGTTCGGGGGTCAGGTTACGTGTTGGGAAGAACCGAGAGTTCACCCAACACGCCTCGTCCGTGGACGAGTCTTTCTAATTAAACATCCAAGTAATCCAAAGTGTGTGCAATCAATGATGATAGGCAAATGTAGTAAACATGAATTTTATTGATTTGAACTGGAATCTTACAACTTGTAAACCATTTGGTTAGGGAGGCCACATCCCAATTACAACAGATCAAAACAGATTACAAAGGAAATGGATCCCTGCAAATGGACAAGATGTGTCGCTTGACACATAGCATGCCTGGCTAGATGTGTCACTTGACACAGGATCTAACCAGACACGATGTGTCGTGTGACACATAGTGTCCATCTGTAGAGACTTACAGATTTGAACACAGAAGCACCAACAACCAAAACAGATCCAATTATTTAATCAATTCAACTCCGAAATGAACAATTAACAACAATTCGACCAAGGGGGTGTGGATATGGGTAGATCCACACTCCCTTGGGAATTAAACACCAATTTCCACAATAATCAAACAATACACACTCAATTATTCAAAGCAACAATGTTAAATAGAGAGATTGCGATCGGATCTCAGTAATCACGACAGATGGAGTCGAATTACTAAGATCAAAAGAAGACAAGATGATTGAATTATAGAGATTGCAAAGATAGGAGAGAGAGATGGGATTGAGTGGTGGGTTACCCTTGTAGTATCCACGAATTTTATACCAATTTTGGTATAAAATTCTTCAATCAGCTACTTCTGGGATGAACTGAACTGAGAAGGATGGATGGAAGGAGGATCCAAGTATTGGTGGGTGAATTTAGGTAAATTGGGGGGATTTGAAGTAGATTTGGGTAGGAGAGAGAGAGGTGTGTGTTCAGTGTGTGTGTTACGCTCCAATTTTAGCAGAGTAACAGTATGTGAAAGTTGGGATCCATTTCTGAGAGGGTTAGGGTCTTATTTATAGGATGCAGTTGATGGTCACAAGGTGTCGCACGACCTTCTGTAACCATTTTCCAAGCCTCGACTTTTCGCGTGATACAAGGTGTCACCAACTGCTTTTGGCGCCAAAACCAGGTTCTGGAACATTCTGGGGTAATACCCAAAAGGTCCAAACAGGTTTATTCCTTGTAGGTCCTTTAACATGAGCAAAGTACCGAAAGGTACTTCCTTCGCGAGAAACTTATGGAATGTTTCTGGAAGTCTCGGAATGGATCGGGAATTTACCAAAATGCCCCTTAATGCAATTTTATCGTTTTAAAATGCACCTAAAAGGGTAGCGAATTGGATTGGCGTACTTACACCAAGCGAAATAGTTGGCTCTATGCCTCAAGAAATCTACTATATCATCCTCAATTTCATGAGGGATATCAACTCCAACTAGTATTTTGACATCAAGTCTAGAGGGATGAAGTTGAATTTCCTTAATGTCATTTTCAGCCACCTCCAGAACATCACGTGCCTTCTTCTTTAATTGCTATGATTGCCTAAGGATTCTTGTTGCCTTCATTGACACCTTGTAACATTCCTTTGCTTTTTGCTGGTCTCCCTTCACTTTGACAACTCCCAACGTGTTGGCAACTTGATGCATTGGTGGTAAGTTGATGGAATTGCCTTCATGTTGTGAATCCAAGGTCTCCCCAAGATGATATTGTAAGATGACTTGCATTCTATGATGTAGAATTTCTCCATGGAATTTACTCCTTCAACATAGACAGGCAACTTGATTTTTCCGTAAGTATGCTTGGTCTCTCCATTGAACCCAACTAGAATAGATGAACTTTTAGTAACATACTCGAGCGGAATGTCCATGCTTGCCAAGCTATCAGTGGTCACTATGTTGACGGAGCTTCCATTATCAATCAGAATACGCTTCACCAAGCAGTTGGCAATTTGTAAAGTTACAACGAGAGCATCATGATGTGGATCCAAGATGTCACCCTTATCATCTTCATCGAACGTTATTTCTTGGCTACTATCCATCGCTGATGGTCTTGCTGGTAAGTTCAACCTGTCTTCTTTTGAGTCCGAAGCATGGCGCTTGGCAGATGAGTAAGATGTACCGCATATGTCTGATCCTCCGCTGATGATGTTGACCACCTTGGTTGGAACTGGGGGAGTTGGTGGATTCTCAGCCTGTTGCTCTTGGTTGTCATTTCGCCCACGCCGCTTGCCTAGCAAATCTATGAGGAGCCCTTTAGATAAAAGATGGCTGATTTCTTTTCTTAGGGCGATGCAGTTCTTAGTGGTATGTCCAAAATCTTCATGGTAGACACACCATGTAGATTTGTCCTTCCAACCCGAGGGCTTGTCAGACTTCTTGGGCCATCTTGCTTTTTCACCCAGGTTGTCCATGGCGTGTTTAACTCCTGCAATATCAACTGAAAAATAGTAGTCATCTATCTTTGGATATTGCGACTCATCGTCGTCACCATTATCACTGATAGTGTTAATGCTAGAGTTATCGAGTTTAGAGTAGGGTCTGCCCCTGTTGGATCTGGAATGAGATGTTTCTATCTTGTCGCCAGAATGTTCAGGAGTGGTACTCCTCTTATTTGCTTTCTCCTGCATCAATCTGTCTTCTTCTAACCTGATGAATCTTATAGCCCTGTTCTGACTTCCTCTAATCTCTTGCAGGGAGTCATCACTAATTCCTCATAATAAGGAGAATCTTTCTTAAGTCCCCTCCTCAAGGCTTCCGTTGATGTAGACATGTCCATGTTGGGGATGTCGATAGCTTCTTTATTGAGCCTACTCAGATATTCTTTTAGGGACTCATCAGGTTGTTGGACTATCCTGTATAGATCACTGGTCAGTTTTTCAAAGACCCTGTTGCAAGAAAACTAGTTAGTAAACATATTAATAAGTTGAGCATAGGATCCGATAGAGCCTAGAGGTTGGTTGATGAGCCATCGCAAGGCGACACCAGTTAAGGTGGAAACGAAGCCCCTGCAGAGGCAAGCTTCCTTGAACTGTAAAGGGATGTGAATCACGTCCATCTTTTCCTGGTACAAGGCAATGTGCTCCAATGGATAGGTCGTCCCATCATACTGCTTCATGTGAGGAACGGTGAATTTCTTTGGTATCACCATGTTGGCGATGGCTGGGGTAAAGCGTGACTCAGTATAATAGGTTGGGGAAGCCTGGTGGTATGGCAATGTGATTCCAGGTACATTCATCACCATCTCCCTTAATTCTTGCAATTGCTGTTCACCGAATTTCCTGCATCGGGGTTAGCAGCAGCATAATAAGTATTAAAGTCAACTTGAGGATTAGCACTCCTTGTTGGTCCTGGGATAGGGGTCACAAATGTTGCCGTAGTGGTTTGTACAGCCTCAGGATTGGTGACCACACTGTCCGTGGCGGCATTAGTCATCGGTATGAATCCCATATTATCAGTTAATACCCTTGTATCCCTATCAAAGCTAAGTCTCCTTGGTTGGAATGGGGAGAACATACTGGACCCCATGTTCTGATGTATTCCCTGGAAAGCTCTATGTGATACATTATGGCGTGCCCCAGACGGACCAGCTTGAAGAGCAGAAACCTCATTTTGCAACCTGGTAACATTGTTCATTAGCATTTTGGAGGTGTCAGTTTATAGCATTATCTTGCGTCTCAATTCAGCCATTGTATTTGTCAGGCTGGAGACGACATCCAACAGAATTTCCTGTGTAGTTGCAACTGATGTTCCTCCTGGAACATGGGTTGAACACGTAGTGGAGCCAACATTCTGGCTAGATGTTAGCACTCCGGTGGTGGCTCCAGCTGAAGTCATAGCAGATGACATTCTGGTAGACATCTCGAAACATTCTCACAATCAAAAGACCAAAGTTCCCACGGACGGCGCCAAACTGTTTTGGTCAAATTCAAGCAATTCAACTTCAAAGATGAAAATTGGGCACAATTGAATATGATAATGTAAATCCAAGATGTAAAGACAAAGGAATTAACGAGGAAAGCCATTGAACAACTTGTTTGCCGTCATAAAACCTCGGAACAATGGAATATTATTAGTATGATAATGATGGAGTATTGTCGTAAGTACAATGAGTGTAGATGATCGTCAACGTGAGTGTGTGTATACATGTGTTTTCTTATGCTAATTTTTATATAAAGAAAAATAACGGAAGCAATGGAATAAATGAAATCCACCAGCTTGAGTCGAGAATCTCGCAGGAGGTTTGATGGAGATATCCGTTGTGATCTTTGCCAAGCAAATGTTGTTGATAACTCTTGACTTGGTCTATAACGCCAATGAAGTTCAAAAACAGCTCCTAAAATATCAGTGCACAATAATTAGCATACAGTCAGCCAAGCTGTTTTATGAAGTTGTTACTCCAGGATGAGACGTCAAGATGTAACATGTTGTTGTAGATCTTCTACCCCGAATACCAGTACAGTTGGGGTAGTGCGTCATTCGCTTTCCTATATCGAGAGCTGTGTAGTGCGACTAACCCTGTGGCGAAACAGTGCAGAGGATTTCTCAACGTTCTACAGGTATGTTTATCTCATTTTAATGTTCATTATGTTGTTGTTTTTAAGTTTGATTTCAAATTATCGGCATTATTTATAGTATTTTATATAGATTTAATTATATAGATTTGGGTTTGGGAGCGGTTGCTATGTGTGCAACCTGGAATTCGTAGGCGAATCAGAGATCCGGACTACGTGCACATGCCCCTCGAATGCAGGTATACATATATCATACGTTATTTTCTCATCTTTATTGTTTTTTTTTTGTTTGTTTTTTTTTTAACTTTTTCTTATAATTATTCTGTTTATGAAATTTCAGGTGAACCCATTCATCATTGTATCTGAAGGAGTTTACTGCACACAACCTGCGAGGCTATCGTGATTAGCTGGCCAAGCTAACCGATTATCAGGTTGTGTGGCATCCTTATGTAGATAGATATGCTCCGGCCTACTGCACTCAGGGTGAGGACGTATGGTTGGCGCAGGTCCCTCTTGAATGCTTTGAGAGGATCGAGTGGCATTTTCCGGATCGCGTTATGAGGCAGTTGGTCTGCTGCAGGGGGTCCCAAAACCGTGCAACACTTGTCGAGACTTGCACATATGTGATAGGGTGTGGAAACAATCTCGTGATTTGGAGCGACCGCCATCGACAATATATTGCACTCTGGGAACAGCGGTGACAATATCTGGTTTCGGGGGTCCCAGGCATTCACGATATGCATTACACCGATCCATATATGATCTGGTATCGGAGCATAACATGCATGTTTGTGCAGAACCCCATTCATATAGAGGAGGCTGGATACCGGTCGGTTGCCCCTTGCCTAGAGGCCGTGGTAAGTATTTACATTTTTCAAGTTATAATTTCTAGTTTTTTTTGTTAAACAAAACTTCAATTTATTAACTTATGTCTCATACTTATATTTTTTTTTGATATAAAAACAGGTGCAGAGTCTTCAGCGTTTGCATGTCGACAATGAGGCAGAGGAGCATGCCAGACAAGCTTCAATGCGGACGACTATTAGACACGTGCTCATGGGAGTAAGAGAGCAACAACACCTTGAGGCTGCTGCAGCACCTCCCCCACCAGTAGATCGCGCATAGGGGGTAGAACCTTGACATCGTCGGGTTAGACGTCGTGCACAGCCACAACCACAACCACAAATGGACTTGCACGACGATCCAGAGCCAGATCGCGAGCTCGAGCCTCAAGCCCAGACCCAGGATGTTGGATAATTTGAATGGCCGTGAACTCATACTCAGAGTCAATTTTATGGTAGTGGGAGTGGGGGTGGGAGTGTGCATTATCGTAATTAATGAAGTCTTCTTCTTGTCAAGCAGAACTACCAATATCATTGTAAAAGGGATAATCCGCTCTCTCATACCTTTGATTTTCTGGCGCTTCATAATGAACAAAAGGTGTTTCCACGTCATCATCAATCAGCCCATTATCACCCTCTCCCAAATCGACATCAGAATCACTACTACCCTCCTCATATTCAACATCATCATTGTCTAGCATTGCATCTACATCAGTGTGTACTTCTTCTTCTTCATAATCTACATCATCTTCAGAATTATCCTCATTAACAGGATCATTATGCCCAAATGCCCCATCATCATTTGGTGTTTGGGTTTATACAAGTGTTTGGGAACTTGGACCAACCCCTGCATCACGGTTACCACTTGGTGAATACCCATAAATGGTCTCTGTGTGCAGTGTTTCAAACTCTGGATTGGATCGATTTTCAATCAATTTTACAACCACATACAGCTGCAAATTACCCATCCTCCTAAATTTAGCTAATTGATCGAACATTATATCTATACACGCATCATCTTCAATACGGAAAGGAAAGTACTCACCAATCTCGCTATCAAAAGTATGAGGGCATCTGTAAATAACTTCCAAATCAAATTGAGACCGATCTAAACCCGCCTTTTTATATAATTCATCAATCAACTCATTGTATCTCCATCGACAATTAGCCCTAATTGCACATTTTGGCCCTTTTTTGAAATGAGGACCATCAAATGGTTGTTCATCATCACCTCCCCAATAACACATGAAAATGATTGGACCCCCGTTCATCTTTAACCCTACATTACGAAATTAAAGTGTTAAAATCTATATAACAAACCCTAACATTTATATCTACAATACACTAAAACACAATTAAATACTTAAATTTTATATCTAAACACAAGTGAAAACAATGATTAAGATGATGTTAATTTACCTTATTCTTGATCTTCAACAATTCTGAACAAATAAAATGATGGAAAGAAGATTTGGATTTTTTTAGAGTGAGAATGAGAGATACGAGAGAAAGAGATTGAATCTGTTGGCTGGAAACTGAACCTTATCTGCTGGAATGGAAATGCCAGCTTAAACTCGCTACACCATGTAACGAGTTTCATGCCGGGTGAAATCGCTACATGGTGTAGCGATTTTAGGTCAGACTTTGTCTCAGTCCCACTTCAATTCATTTCAATTCAAGTTTCTTATTTTGATTTTTTTTATGTTAGCCACGAAGGTATTTTGAGCAATAAATATAGGTTAATTTAGTTATCCTAATGAATATCTAAAAACTGTTATTTGTAGTACACATAATGGTGTATCAATAACAAGTTTTAAATTTTCATTTGGATAATTAAATTAACTTTAAATTATTGCTCAAAATACCTTCGTGCTAACATAAAAAAAAGATAGGACCGTTAAAGTGGGACGGAGGTAGTAATATATTCAACTCTTCTTCATAAATTATGTTTTTGTTTACAATTTTTTTTACATGTGTTAATGAATTATGTTTTTGTTTACAAACTTTTTTTTGACATGTGTTAAAAAATGATGACAGAAAAAATTACAACAAAACCAAACACAATCTGTACCAAATAATTTTAAAAAACTAAAATAACATCAAAATAAATATTATCAAGTTAGTGATCACATCCCGGTCACATAGGAAATCTTACATTATTTCATTCAAATATTTAGAAAATTCATGTAAACCAAATGAGCTTAGCATTCACTTAACTTCATTATTCTTAGAAAATACCTGCAAACCAAATGAGCTTAACATCATTTACTATATGATCCCAACAATTCAACTAGATTAAGAAAATTTGTACCTTGAAGACATTATTGAGTGTGATGTTAAGATAACGTGTTGATCGTGTGGGGGCAAAAACAACAACCTAAATTTCAAAACAAACAATTAGATGGAATTATTAATGACGATTCCAAAGTGTACTGACTTCCACTATTTAATATATCATACCTTCTGAAGTATCAGAACAGAATCGACAGATATATCACTTGCAAATTCACTCTCAGTTAGCACTTTCCAATGAATGGAAGCACTTATGGTATCCGTAGGATCCTAATAATTTTATCCAAATTAGTAACTCAAAACACATTTCACCCATGCTAGAAAGCATACTAGCTCATATCCTAACCTTTAAAGTCACCATAAGATCACCAAGATCATTTGGTGTGCAGGACTTGATAACAGCAACAACCTAATAGAACACACATAAATGTAAAAATAAGTTATCTTTACAAACATTTGACTATAATTAATCTTGATATTATACCTGATCCACCGTGTCAATATTATGACATTTCTTCTTGATATAGCTCAACGGATAATATGTACCAGCTTCAGTGAGAAATTTCATTGCAGAGAGCCAAGGACTGTCTTGGAAATCTTCATCCTTCATCAGATCTTCAATTGCTCTCCGTATATACTCTTGTGTTGCGATCGGAGATTCCTGCGAAGATAAGCTGTGACGATCGAGGATTTTCCGGCGCATGGTGAACTGTACGACACCGGTGGGATCAGGAATAAGTTGTTGTGAAGAGGAGGATTGAGAAGTGTTTTGGTCAATTTCTTGTATGTTTTGAAACTAAATTTTAGTGGAATGATTTCGGGCACAAATGGAATATAAGAATGAGAAAATTCAAGATGTTACACCAAGATGTAACGAGGAAAGCCTTTGATCAATTGATCTCCGACACAAAACCTTAGGAGGTTTTAGGAAACCTACCTAAAACCAAAGATGTTTATAATATTTCTTGAGTGATTACAAAGTGGAAGTATAGAGAGAGTTACAAAATTGTCGTCCATGGCGCCTATCCCTAGCTCTCTTTTTATACCCTAAAAATAATAAAAAATTTAATTAGTCACCGAAAATCCCTACAAATCCGGGGCAGGTTGCTAAAGATTTGGAGTCGTTGCTATGACCTGATCTTCCGTTAGAAATGCGTTTGAATTATGTAAGACTTGGTCGTTGATCTTTGCGTAGTGATTATATTCTGAAAAATATGAACGGTTGAACCTGCATCTTCAAGTTATCAAAAATAAGATGTCATGTTTAAGATGCTGAAGAATCAATATACTAAAGAATCATACTAGCCAAGATGTTAGTGCAGTCTTGAGTAAAAATTCTACCCCAAAAAATTACCCCCAATTTTTTGAATCTTTAAGTGGAGCCAAAGAGTCAGAAAATTTTCAAAATGCTTTCTCCTATTCATCATTTAAGTGATGCGACCTTTGATTTGACGGTTTATAAAAGGTGGCTATTAAGTAGGAGTAGGCTCTCATAATAGCCTATAACCTCCCATAAATAAGCCATCTCTTCTGGCGATTCAAAAAGTTATCCCAACATACAGATTCCTCCATTGTCATCGCTCTTCTTTAGGTAAGTCGATCTCTGTTAAGCTTTTGTTGATTTTAGTTTTTTAATCATTTTGAGAATGTGTAAGGGTAAGAAAGTAGCAATTTCCGCTCTTCCTGAGGATTTCACGTATCTCGAATTCCTTAAATCAAATTCTGAAAAATCACTATTAAGCAAACCCATCTAGATACTTATATTAGGAACAAAGCCCTTCCTAAAGGCACTGAATTTTTAATACCAGATAAATCCTTCACAGCCGATTGCGCCTCTGAAAACTGGGTAGGATTCCTGGAGTATCCCTTTAACATTGGCCTAAAATTCTCCTCTTCGCCCTTGATTAACCGTTTCTTTAAGGCCACTAAGTTAGCTTATCCTCAACTGATGCCAGTAGGATGGAGGATTCTATTAACCCTAGACAGGATTGCCTTTGAAACTGGACTTACTGTTGGCTTAGAAGAATTGGCTTTTACCTCTGAGATTAGGTCACATGGTCCTCATAGATACAATTTTAGGGCTAAATCTGGGTCAAATAACCTAGTACTAGATTTTGAGGCTCAAGATAGAGGGTGGAAGAGCAAATTCTTCTTTGTGAGAAAGGACACTCTGGAAGGTGGTGAGGAGTTGGTTACGAAATGGCGGTCGCAAGGTATAACCTTAGTTCATTCTTTAGCATCTTACTCCTCTTTATTTTTGATCAATATGTTGTCTAATTCCTTTCTTCTTAGATTTTTTAGTTACCAAGTTGAGCATTTTATTCCCTGAGAAGGATGATACTTATACTAATGTGAGGAAGATCCTAAGCCCACCTGCTGACCTACGCAAATACAAGCCATTGCCGGTTAAATTCAAGACTGCGAGTATTGAAGAAGCTGACACAGAGGAGCAAATTGAGAGTAGAAGTTCCCCATCATTGAGCATTAACAGGATGTCTTCAGGTAAAGATAAACTTGTTGTTTTAATTTTGACATATTGAATTTTGCTATAGCATCTAATAATTTTCTTGTTTCTTCAAATCAGTCAACCGATCGCAAACTGGAGGTTTTACTATGGACGATGTGATGTCAAGGATCAAGGCTAAAGCTGAAGTGAAGAAGGAAGGCAAACTTGAAGTTTGGAAGCCACCGATTCCAAGGGTGGAAAGTTCATCTTCAAAGGCTAAGAAGAGGAAAGTGGAAGATGTTGAAATCGTGAGGATTGTGGAGAAAAAGAATGGGCAAGTTGGTTCAGCAAAGGAGGTTTACAACAAAATGGTTGAGAATTTAAAGAAAAAGACTGATAACTTCAAGGAAGACGTAACGATCTCACATTTTCATCTTGATTCTTCTTGCTAAAAATTAGGGCAAATTGTATTTTAGTTACCTGAGTTTGTCGAGATGTTTCAATTGGTTATCGAATTTGCATTTGTAACAAGTTGGTTATTGAGTTTGTCATTTTGTTACAATTAGGCATCTTTTTGGATGCCCAGTTAAAAAACTAACGAATCATGAAACATGTGCCTTGCACGTGACATTTAAAGGGGTATTCTTGTCATTTTGCTAGAGCTTGGGAAAAGTGAGTCAAATAGAGGTTACCATATTTCAATTTGTCCAAAATATAAATATTACTCACATTTAAAAAATAATTTTTTATTTTTATATAATAATTGGGAAAAAGGTATTTTTAAGGAAATATACTTAACACATTATAAATTTAAAAAATTAGATAAATAAAATATTTTTAATCGAAAAATAAATAAATAATTCAACTCATATTCATATTTATTGATTCATCCCAAACCCATAACCACCCCCTTTTCATCCTCCAATCACCACCATCCACCACCTACAACCACCATAACCACCACCTTCTCTACTTCGGTTGCTGCCCTACTCCCTTCCCCCATCACAACTCCAAAACCTTAATCAACTTGAAGAATCCATAGCCAACAGACCCTACTGAACTCGAAAGATTCACAAACTCTGCGCCTTTGATCGCAATGTCGACGAAGCCTTTCGTCTCCTCGACCACCTCCGCCTCCATGGTTACAATCTAGACTCTCTTAATCTCAGTAGCATCATTCACGCTCTTTGTGATGCCAATCTCTTTGCCGAAGCTCATACATGTTTTAAAATCAAAATCTCCATTGTACCCAAAGTTAAGCTAAATCAAGAAATCAAAATTGAATAGCCCGAAATCTAAAATCAAAATCAAGATTTGGGAAAAATTAAAATCCAAATCTGGGTTTGAAAAGAATGAACTTCAAACCCAAATCTGAGTTTGAAAAGAATGAACTTCAAACCCAAATCTAGGTTTAAACCCACCACTCCGCTCCTCCTCCTCAGCTTCTGCTCCACGCCATTCCTCAATCTCTCTCGTTCCAAGTAGATTTGCGAACTGGCCATGGGTTTGAATCCATCTCTCATTCATTTGGCCAGGTCTTGTTCCCCACTTGCCTTAAGTTTCTACGTGTGTATGTTTGTGCCTGTAAATTAAGCTTGGATATTGAAGCTAATTGTTAGATATTTGTGGTTTAATGGGTTACATTTTTGTGGAACTGTGATTGGTTTTGCAGCTAATTTGATTTTCAAACCCAGATTTGGGTCTGAAGTGGGTGGTTATGGTGGTGGTGCGGTGGCAGCCTGGGTGAGGTTGCAGAGGGAGTAGTGAGAAGATAGAGAGAGAAAGAAAGAAAGAGAATGGAGAGAGAGAGAGAGAGGGAGTGGTTTTTTTATATATATATTTAAACTTCCCCTCATTTTTAGAAAATGTCATCTAACCCCCTTAAAATTATTAAGGGGGTCAAATTCGAAGGAAAAGACGAAAATACCCCTTAAGTTAGTCACGTGAGACGCACATGTTTCATGGTTCGTTAGTTTTTTAACTGACCATCCAAAAATATACCTAATTGCAACAAAATGGCAAACTCAATAACCAACTTGTTACAAATACAAATTCGATAACCAATTGAAACATCTCGACAAACTCAGGTAACTAAAATGCAATTTGCCCCTAAAAATTATACTGACATGTTGAAGATTTCAGTCCACAGATCTGATTGAATTTCTGATGAATGAGATGATTCTTCGAGACGATAAAGTCAAGATTTTTTAACAAAAAGCCAAGTTCGAAGGTAGTAGGGCTACCAAGGATGAAAAGGAATCACAGACAAGGGCTAAAGAGATTGAAGGTTTGAACAAGATAATGGAGGAACAATCTAACAGGCTGTCAACCATTGAGGCTGCTCATCTACAGGAGTTAAATGAGGAAA
Source organism: Adenophora triphylla var. japonica (assembly GCA_022495995.1). Lineage (NCBI taxonomy): Eukaryota > Viridiplantae > Streptophyta > Magnoliopsida > Asterales > Campanulaceae > Adenophora > Adenophora triphylla. Next base: position 45,065 of record JAFEMH010002428.1, read on the forward strand.
AAGAGAAATTTATTAACGATGCTGTCAGGACTATGTTGGAAACTAGAGTTGCGATGACGCAAGATTTTAAAGATGGCAAGCATCTTTCATGGGATATTGAGGAAGCTTGTCAAATGCTCAAGCTCTATTTAAGAGAGGAGGTTGGTGGTGATGAGGTAAATTCTCCAGATGTTGATGTTACAACTAGTCAAGTTGATGTGGATATGCAGGATGTGAGTGAGGATAATAACAAATTTGAAGATGGGAAAGAAGAGAAGAAGGAAAGCGGTAACATTGCGGCAGCCGGCCAAGAAGTGAAGGATTGTTAACTTTATGTTTTAAAAATAGTTTTAATTTGAAGTACTCTAGGTTTTTATCGAGGGTGTGTCCTCAAAAGACAAGAAATTTGGTTTGTAAACATTTGGCATGCCTCTGTCGGCATATAAATTAGGGTTTTTGAGGTGTCATGTTGATGTTGGCATGACACCATTTTTGGTATTTCATCAGGTGAACAATTTAGGGTCTTTTAATCAGGAAACTCTTTTGATCGTATGAAACAATGAATGTGTTTAACCTCTTAAACCTTGTGAGTAACATGAAAATGTTACAACCTGAAGAATTTGTGAGTAACATGAAAATGTTACAACCTGAAGAATTTGTGAGTAACATGCATATGTTACAACCTTTAGTACTTAGTTCACTTATAGTGAAAAACGTGCACTCAGGCGAGATTTGAATAACAGATATTCTTTAGAAAAGATGTATAATCTAAAAAACAATTAGGAAGTATGTACCTTTCATTCTAGAATCGGGAGCTATCTTCAACTGGTGATATAGATTTTCTGAAGTTTCATCTTGCGTTTTTAACATGTAAATATATAGAATCTTGCAAAACAGAAACATGTTAGGGTTAGGTGTTAGCTTAGCTAACACCCTTCCGATGCTTAAGTCAGTAATGCTCCAAAAAAGATATAAAAGAAAATGAAAGGAAATAAAAGAACAAGATGAATAGAGAATGTATACCTTATCCTAATGATACTGAACATGCATTGAGTTACATGAAATAGGGTTTTAAGATAAATAATTTTCCACTTCCATAGGACTCGTGTACCATCTGGATTTTGATAATCAACATGCCCCCAGGAGTTCTTGGTAAATTTCCTTAGATGACAATGATTTGCCCCCAGAATGACTATCACGATCTAGTCTTCAAGTTGCTGGATAGCTGGATACTTATCGTAATAGTATTGTTTGCTTGACATGTTGAATAGGGTATCCGCTCCTGACTCTTACTTCTTTGGAACCTTGCTAAAAAGGTGAAAGATATGGCATGGCTTGTAAGGACATTGACATGTTGAAGATATAAGGTTATCTTTGATTGCTATTTTTGACGGGATACAGATGAGGCTTTCATGGAGGTCTGGTAACATTCCTCGGCTATCTGCTGATCTCCTTTAAGCGTGATTATCCCCCACGGTGTTGGTAATTTGATACACTGATGACGTAGATGGGATAGCTCTCATATTGTGTATCCATGGCCTGCCTAAGATAATGTTATAAGAAGATGGGCAATCTGTAACACAGAACCGCTCCATAGAATTGACACCTTGGACATATATGGGTAGCTTGATTTTTTCGACTGTTTGCTTGGTTTCCCTACTGAATCCAATTAATACAGAAGAATTTTTTACAACTTCAGAGTCCGGAATGCCCATTTCCTTCAAGGTGCTTAGCATCATCAAGTTGACAGAACTTCCATTATCGATGAGAATCCTTTTCACCTTGCAATTTGCTATCTGTAAGGTGATAACTAGTCCATCATGGTGGGGGCCCATGATATCTGCCTTGTCATCTTGATCAAAGGTTATTTGTAAATCTTCATATTTTGAAGAGGACCTAACTGGTGTATGGAATTTGTCTTCTTTCGAATCTTTTGGCATGATGCTTAGTTGCCGAATAAATTGTACCGCAAATTTCTGAGGCTCCAGAGATGACATGATAGTTTTTGTTGCTGTTGAGGGTGATAGAGGTGTTTCTGGAGTGGGATCCTTAGCTTCACCATGCTCTTTTATCATGCCCAAGAGCTCCTTAAGATGGCCTTTAGATAATAGATGACTGATCTCCTTACGAAGGGCAATACAGTTGTCTGTAGTATGGCCAAAGTCCTCATGGTACGCACAACATTTAGACTTATCCTTCCAAGCTGTTAGTTTTTCATTCTTCCTGGGCCATCTTGCTTTTTCACCCAAGTTGTCCATTGCACATAATAGTCCTGCAATATTGACAGAAAAACAATAGTCATCAATTTTTGGAAATTCAGAATCATCATTATCTATAGCATCTTCAACAGAACTAATTTTAAGATCCTCGGATTTAGTGTAGGTTTTTCCCCTATTATGCTTATGATGGGAAGATTCTGCCTTCCTGGCAGTGCTTTCATAAATAGGAGTCTCTTTAGCATTTTTCTCTCGAATTATTCTATCTTCTTCAAGACGTATAAATTGAATGGGGCTTATTCTGACATCTTCAAGTTTCTTGCATGGATTTTTGACTAGATCTTCATAATATGATAAGTCCTTCTTGAGACCCATCCTGAATGCTTCGGTTGCAGTCGACATGTCTAGGTTTGGTATGTCCACTGCTTCTTTATTGAACTTGCTCAAATAATCTTTGAGAGTTTCTTCAGGTTGCTGAGTTATTCGATACAAGTCACTAGTAAGTTTTTCAAATACCTTGTTACAAGAAAATTGATTAGTGAACATATTAATTAATTGTGCATAAGATCCAATAGAACCCAAAGGTTGGTTAATGAGCCATCTTAAGACTGCTCCAGCCAATGTTGATCCAAAGCCTCTGCATAAACAGGCTTCTTAATACGGCAAAGGGATATGAATGACATCCATCTTTTCCTGATAGAGGGCTACATGCTCCAACAGGTCTGTAGTACCATAGTACTGCTTCATTTGAGGAACAGTAAATCTCTTGGATAATTCAGCATAGGCAATAGCAGGTACAAAACGAGTATCATTGTAGCATGTTAGAGATGATCTGTGCACGGGAGATGCAACTCCTAGAATGTTCATAACCATTTCCCTTAATTTCTGCAACTGTCTAGCCACGGAATTTCCTGCATCAGGGTTATTAGGATTAGGAATAGGATTAACAAAGTTATATGCATAATTTGTAAAACCCCCTGTTAATCCTGAAGATGGTGTCTGAAATGATGGAATTGAGGTTGGCAGAGTGGTGCACGGATTGATGATGATGCTCACTGACTGCGTCATGTGGCTTCTTGAACCTCCTGCAATTGAATCTCCAGCAAAGCTGAAATGTCTAGGTTGTAGAGGAGATATTGTGCTTGGCATTGGAGATGTTCCAGGACCTTGGAAAGAACTACTTTGAAGACGGGAGATAGCATTGAACAACATCTCATTGGTGTACTTTTGAGTTTCTTGTTGATTTTTTAAGTACTCCTCATCTTGGTCAGGTTAGTGATAAAATCAAAGGTTATCTCCTGAGGAATCACGGCTGAAGTGGTAACAACCGTTGAGCTTTGTTGAATTGGCATCCCAATTGTATTGGAAACTTGAATTCCAGATGTTCCAAGTGGTCCAGTCCTTCCTGAAACATTCATAGTCTCTTGACCAGAACTGGGATTACTCATCTTGAATTTTTTTTAGCAAACTTAAAAAACCAAAGTTCCCACAGACGGAGCCAAATTGTTTTGGTCAATTTCTTGTATTTTTTGAAACGGAATTTTAGTGGAATGGTTTCGGGCACAAATGGAATATAAGAATGAGAAAATTCAAGATGCTACACCAAGATGTAACGAGGAAAGCCCTTGATCAATTGATCTCCGACACAAAACCTCGGGAGGTTTTAGGAAACCTACCTAAAACCAAAGATGCTTATAATATTTCTTGAGTGATTATAAAGTGGAAGTATTGAGAGAGTTACAAAATTGTCTTCCATGGCGCCTATCCTTAGCTCTCTTTTTATACCCTAAAAATAATAAAGAATTTAATTAGTAACCGAAAATCCCTACAAATCCAGGGCAGGTTGCTAAAGATATGGAGCTGTTGCTATGACCTGATCTTCCGTTAGAAATGCGTTTGAATTATGTAAGACTTGGTCATTAATCTTTGCATAGTGATTATCTCCTGAAAAATAGGAACGGTTGAACCTGCATCTTCAAGTTGTCAAAAATAAGATGTCATGTTTAAGATGCTGAAGAATCAAGATGCTAAAGTACCATACTAGCCAAGATGTCAGTGTAGTCTTGAGTAAACATTCTACCCCAAACAAGAAGATTGAGAGGTGGAGGGTTGGCCGGAGGAATTGGGACGACAGTTCATATAACGGAGGTGAGATTGATCCATTTTTTTGTGTTTAATTGAATTTGGATTGAGAAGATTGAGGGTTGGAGGCTGAAAATTCAGTTCGGATGAGGGATACGAGAAAATGAATGTATCAAGGGGAAAACCTTATCTACATTAACTAAAGAGAAACTCGCTACACGGTGTAGCGAGTTTCTCTTTACTTAATTACAACAATTAATCACAAACCGAAAATCCCTAATTACTTGGAACTCGCTACACCATGTAGCGAGTTTGACAGAGTTTTAAAAAAGTGGTCATTTAGGGAAATAGTTTGAACAGTGAGTTATTTTAGGAAATAAAATTTTTAAAACGAATTATTTGAGAAAAAATTGAGAACTAGCTCCATAACTTATTAAATTAAAAAATATTCTTAGTTTTCAATAACCCTAAATCAAATTAGTAGAATCATCTCTAAAAACAATCCACATTTACTTTTTCAAAATTTCTTATTCAACACCACCATAAAATGGCCATGATACCACTGTCATAGGGTTAAAAGGATGCACAACCAACCTAAAAAAGTAGTACAAATAAAGTAAATAATTTGAAGTTGAGAGAGAGAGAGAGAGATATGGGGGAAGAGTGGTTGAGAACTAGAGAGGGCTTGCTCAAGTGTGGAAGAGTTTGGGAGGGACAGGGCGGATCCAGAATTTTTTTCCAAGTATAAAAGAGCATGATAAAATTTTGTGCATTGTTTTTTTGAAAAAATAAAATTCAATAAATTACACTAAAAAAAAATGCACCAGGAACTGACAAAAAAGGCATATAGTAGTGTCGAACACAAGACCTTTACCAAATAAATTAGCAACTTTACCACCAAGTTAGCAACCAATTTTTTCAATTTTTATAGCTAATATATGTTTTGGACAAATTTCGACAAGTAAATTTGTCTTCTCAAGGAGGTTTGGGCACAAATGGAATATGATCCCCAAAGCAAGATGAACACAAGGATGTAACGAGGAAACCCTTAGAGCAATCGTCCAAGAGAAAAACCTCGGGAGGCTTTTGGCAAGCCTGCCTAAACCAAACAAGTTTTATTAAGTATTTGAGAGTTTTTGAGTACAAGTGCAGAGTAAGAGTAAGCAAAACTGTGTAACGTGAACAAGAGTGCTTCCTAAGAGCAATATATAGGCGTTATTGTAACTGAAAATATCAACTTGAATGTCCTGCTGATCTTGCGCCTAGAATCTCGCTTCTTGTTGATGGAGTCCAACCGTTTTTATTTTGGTTGATAGTTTGAATCCGTTGTGTTGCTCTTTGACTAGGTCCAAACGGTCACATGGATGAATTATTTATTAATAATTCTGTTCCTGAAAAATAGGATATACACAACAAATAATTTCAAGGCGTTAGTCTAGGATGTAATTCAAGACGTTACCTCAAGATGGATGTTCAAGATGCAGAACATGTTGAGTGGATTTTTTAGGACGTAACAATTGCCCCCAAAATATTAAGGCTTTTCCATGCTGGAATACGGAAAGGCTTAATATTTTGACAAGAATATTTTTGCGTGACGGTTGGAAGGAAAGGGTAGAGTCTCGATAGGAACCAGTAATCGTAATTTTTGGTAGGCCTCGTTATCATCAAATCTTTTCAAATTCTTTCCATATCAGACGTCTCTTTCTATATTATGGTGGAAGTAGCCTAAAGGGTGCAATTTCCATCTGTCTTTGTCAAATCTAAAGTCACAACGTTTCTTTAAAAAAGTGAGTCAGAGTTATCGTGTCATTGAATTGGCTACTCTAACAAGTCCGTGCTAACATATACTCTTATGTGCAGTGACTCGATCCGGCTTTACGACGAATGATATTGTGGCCAAATACAAAGGCAAGACGAAAGCGGAAGAGACCATACCTGAGGCGGGCAATAAAGTTACCTTGAAGAGAAAATGGGAGGATCAGGTTACTAGTACGGAGAAGCAAACTTGGAATGAAGAGGTGCTGGAGAATCAGGTAAGAGTTGATTTGGATCTTTGTGCAGTGATCCTTTTTCATTTTGGTAAATGTCTTTTTGCTTGTCGATAATAGGCTGTCTCGATTGCCAAGTTGATGTCCAAAGAAATCAGGATATGGAGGGAAAAGTGTGATACCTTTGACATGAGTAGGGTTGAGTACGAGAAGGATTTGAAAGAAGCTGCAAGGATACTGATGGAAAAGGGATTGGAAATCAGGGACAAAAATGAAGAGATTTTAAAATGGCGGTCCAGGCTTGCCAGTGTCGATATTAGACATGCAAGGGAGATGGAAGCACTTCGGGACGATCTGGTAAATAAAACTGCAAAAGCAGTTTTTGAAACTAGGATCCAAATGATTGAGGAATACCGGGCAGGAGAGCATGTGAACTGGGACCTGGATGATGAAAAGGCAGCTTTGCAGCAGATCAATGATGAAAAGGTGAATGAGGCCTCCATGGATCTTGAGCAGGTTGACGATGCCTACGACAGCAACACGGATCGACTTTTAGGATGTTTCACCTTCTTCCCTTGAAAAACAGTTTGGTGATGGTTTATCCTCAAAAAGAATTTTTAGTTGTAAAGACTCATAAGAGTCAAGACATTTGATCTTTTATAGATGTTGGGTTGGTTTAACAACTTAACCTGGGGAGGCGCTTTTGCCTTCTTCTTTTTTTTTTCTTGGATATTTTATTGAAACTGTTTGGTCGATGATAAAATCTTTGTTGTTCGTTGGTAACATGTAAATGTTACAACCAGTTGACAGAGATAACATGTCAATGTTATTACCAAATTGAAAAGACAACATGTAACAATGTTGTAACCAAATTGAAAGGACAACATGTAGCAATGTTGTAATCAATGACTCCCAAGTGGGAAAACGTGCGCTCGGGCGAGGTTATGATAACCAATAATCTTTTGAAAAGATGTGATATCTTTTAAACTGTAGAAGGTAAATACCTTAATCGTGCGCTAAGGTGAACTTATGATAATTACTGAACTTAGAAAAATCGGATAATCTCTTAAGTCTTAAAAGGTGTTTTACCTTGTCTCTTCGAGACGTTGACACGTCGAGCAGTTGTCCAAGTTGACCACTCGTCCGGGTATATTGAACTATCGTGGTTTACAGTGACATCTTGCAAAACAGAAATGCGTTAGAGATGGGTGTTAGCTATGGCTAACACCCCTCCGATGCTTAAGTCAGTCTAGGTTTGATTTAAGTAAAAAGGAAAGGAAATTGATAGAAACTAGTTTGAGGGGAAGCTCATACCTGACCGTAAAACCTTAATAACTTTCAACTTACATGTAATAATGCTTTAGATGTATGGCATTCCAGCTTCTAGGTATTCGGATGCCATCCGGGGTAGACAGCCAGTATGTACCCTTTCCCGCCTCAGCATCAACAAGATAGGGACCTTCCCACTTAGGGGCTAGTTTGCCCGTATGCAACTCCCGGGTATTCTGGAATACTTTCCTCAGTACCATGTCTCCAACCTGAAAATGCCTTATTCTTACGTTCTTGTTGTACGACCTAGCGATTCGTTGTTGGTAGGCGGCTATCCTTATCTTGGCCCTGTCTCTGAGTTTATCCATGGTATCCAGATCCTAGGCTAGGAGGTGGCTATTGTCCTCAGGAGTCAGCAATCCATATCTTGCGGTTGGAATAGTTGCTTCTATGGGGAGTACAACTTCAGTGCCGAATACTAAAGAATACGATGTCTGTCCTGTAGCGTTCTTAGACGTTGTCCTGTCAGCCCATAGTACAAGTGGTAATTCATCGGCCCATCTTCCCCTTTTCCTATCCAAACGTTTTTTCAAGTTATTGATGATCAACTTGTTGCTCGATTTAGCTTGTCCGTTCGCTTAAGGATGCACAGGGGTTGATGTTATCAATTTGATTCCCTACCTTGAACATAAATCCCTTGTCTTTTTGCTAATAAACTGAGAACCATTGTCACATTGATCTTTTATAGATGTTGGGTTGGTTTAACATCTTAACCTGGGGAGGCGCTTTTGCCTTCTTCTTTTTTTTTCTTGTATATTTTATTGAAACTGTTTGGTCGGTGATAAAATCTTTGTTTTTCGTTGGTAACATGTAAATGTTACAACCAGTTGACGGAGATAACATGTCAATGTTATTACCAAATTGAAAAGACAACATGTAACAATGTTGTAACCAAATTGAAAGGACAACATGTAGCAATGTTGTAATCATTTACTCCCAAGTGGGAAAACGTGCGCTCAGGCGAGGTTATGATAACCAATAATCTTTTGAAAAGATGTGATATCTTTTAAACCGTAGAAGGTAAATATCTTAATCATGCGCTAAGGCGAACTTATGATAATTACTGAACTTAGAAAAATCGGATAATCTCTTAAGTCTTAAAAGGTGTTTTACCTTGTCTCTTCGAGACGTTGACACCTTGAATAGTTGTCCAAGTTGACCACTCGTTCGGGTATATTGAACTATCTTGGTTTACAGTGACATCTTGCAAAACAGAAATGCGTTAGAGATGGGTGTTAGCTATGGCTAACACCCCTCCGATGCTTAAGTCAGTAAAGGTTTGATTTAAGTAAAAAGGAAAGGAAATTGATAGAAACTAGTTTGAGGGGAAGCTCATACCTGACCGTAGAAACCTTAATAACTTTCAACTTACATGTAATAATGCTTCAGATGTATGGCATTCCAGCTTCTAGGTATTCGGATGCCATCCGGGGTAGACAGCCAGTATGCACCCTTTCCCGCCTCAGCATCAACAAGATAGGGACCTTCCCACTTAGGGGCTAGTTTGCCCGCATGCAACTCCCAGGTATTCTGGAATACTTTCCTCAGTACCATGTCTCCAACCTGAAAATGCCTTATTCTTACGTTCTTGTTATACGACCTGGCGATTCGTTGTTGGTAGGCGGCCATCCTTATCTTGGCCCTATCTCTGAGTTCATCCACGGTATCCAGATCCTGGGCTAGGAGGTGGCTATTGTCCTCAGGAGTCAGCAATCCATATCTTGCGGTTGGAATAGTTGCTTCTATGGGGAGTACAGCTTCAGTGCCGAATACTAAAGAATACGCTGTCTGTCCTGTAGCGTTCTTAGACGTTGTCCTATCAGCCCATAGTACAAGTGGTAATTCATTGGCCCATCTTCCCCTTTTCCTATCCAAACGTTTTTTCATGTTGTTGATGATCAACTTGTTGCTCGATTCAGCTTTTCCGTTGGCTTAAGGATGCACAGGGGTTGATGTTATCAATTTGATTCCCTACCTTGAACATAAATCCCTTGTTTTTTTGCTAATAAATTGAGAACCATTGTCGCAGATGATTTCCGAAGGAACGCCAAACCTACTTAATATGTTCTTCTTTAAGAAGGATATGACCTCCCTGTCTCGTATTTACACATAGGCTTCGGCTTCGATCCATTTGGAGAAGTAATCCGTCATGGCTAACATGAACACTCTGCCTCCTGGACCTTTTGGTAACTTGTCGACTATGTCCATGCCCCACTGCATGAAAGACCAAGATGAAAGTATGGGGTGAAGAGGCTCAGCGGGTTGATGCGAGATGTTGCTATGCCATTGACATGCGTCGCATTTTGAAGCAAAATCCATTGCGTCTTGTCTCATAGTGGGCCAATAGTATCCCGTTCTGAGGGCTTTAGAAGACAACATCTTTCCTCCTGAATGATTCCCACATTCTCCCACGTGTAGGTCATTTAGGACTTCCTCAACTTCTACAGGCTCTAAAAACCTCATGTAAAGACCTGAAGCTGACCTTCGAAACAATTTATTGTTGATTAAGGTGAACCGGGACATCTTCATCTTGAAAAATCTTTGATTCTTAGCGTCCAGTAGAATGGTTCCGTCTTGCAAATACAGTATGACAGGTTGAGTCCACGTTGGCACTGCATCCTGGCCTGTGGACGATGCCTCCGTACGGCCTAGGGCTGCGCACTCGTCTGTTCGATCAATGGCTGGATGTTGGACGTATATAATGGGGATGTTTGTATTTATCATCGCTCCACATGTTGACCCTAAATTGGCCAGGGCATCAGCTTCTGCATTTTCCTCGCGCGGTACCTGTTTCAAGGAAAAATTGACAAAACGCGCGGCCAACGCCTTAACATGTTGGAGATAAAGTGTCATCCTGGTACTCTTAGCTGCATAGGATCCGTTAAAAAGATTGACTAATATCAATGAATCAATAAACACGTTAAGATGAGTAACTTCTAAACTAAGAGCAGTAGATAAACCCAGGATCAAAGCCTCATACTCAGCTCGTTGTTGGTTGCCTTGAATTCACAGGAAACCGCCTGGGGGATTAGTTCTCCTTCTGGCGACTCTAATAAGATGCCCAGTCCTATGCCATTTGAGTTAGATGCTCCATCTGTGAACAATGTCCAATACCTGGGGATATTATTACCTTCAAGGTGTTGGACTTCTAGTTCTACCTCGGATTGCAAGGTAGCACTAAAATCGGCCACAAAATCTGCAAGAGCTTGGGACTTAATGGCACTCCTAGGTTCGTAAGAAATTTCGTACGTACTGAGCTTGACCGACCACTTGGCCATTCTCCCTGACATCTCTGGAGCTCTCATAACAGACTTGATAGGATAGTTAGTTTTCACAATAATAGGATGCATTTCAAAATAATGACGTAATTTGGTAGATGCAGTTATTAAGGCGAGGATAAGTTTTTCGAGATGAGAGTACCTAGTTTCGGCATCGAGGAGGGGTTTACTTACATAGTACACAAGATGTTGACTGCCTTGGTCTTCCTTCACTAGGACAGCACTTACGGCATTCTCGGATACAACTAGATATATATAGAGGGGTTCACCTGGTTCTGGCTTAGCAAGGAGAGGTGAAGACGTAAGGTACTTTTTGAGATTCAAGAAGGCTTCTTCGTGTTGTTCGGTCCACTGAAACAGCTTGTTCTTCCTCAACACGTCATAAAACAACTTGCATTTTTCGAAAGATTTGGAAATGAACCGATTCAAGGCGGCCACTCGTCCTGTCAAATTTTGCACGTCTTTGACGTTTTTGGGGGACTGCAGGTTGAGAATAGCTTTGATCTGCTCTGGGCTGGGTTGGCCTCAATTCCCCTTTTTGTCACCATGTACCCCAAGAATTTCCTATCTCTAACCCCAAAATTGCATTTAGACGGGTTCAGCTTCATATTGAAGGCTTCTAAGATGTCAAAGGCCTCAGCCAAGTGTTTTATATGATCTTCCATATTCTTAGACTTTACCACCATGTCGTCTATGTATACTTCCATTGTTTTGCCGAGATGGTCCTTGAACATCTTGTTTACCAGTCTTTGATAGGTTGCCCCTGCATTTTTTAATCCAAATGGCATGGCAATATAACAATATATACCTTCAGGAGTTATGAAGGCGGTATCTTCTTGGTCGGAAGGTTCCATTTGGATTTGCTGATACCCCGAAGAAGCGTCCATGAAGGTTAACACATCGTGGCCGGCTGTCTCATCTACCAAAGAATCAATATGGGGCAACGGGAATGGATCCTTGGGACAGGCTCTGTTCAAGTCTGTAAAGTTTACGCATACACGCCATTTCCCATTTTTCTTTTCAACTACTACCACGTTGGCGAGCCACCTAGGATATTGCACTTCCCTGATCATCTTCGACTTGAGCAGTCTCTCCACTTCTTCCTTGATGATCTGATTCCGTTCGTGGGCAAACTTCCTTCTCTTCTGATAGACCGGTTTGATGGTAGGATCTATGTTCAATTTATGAGTTATGATGCTTTTATCTATCCCCGTCATATCTTCATGTTTCCAAGCAAAACACATCTTCCTACTTTTGAGGAAGTCGATCAACTCTCCTTCGATTTTGGGGGGTAGGTCAGCTCCAACTAACACATGGGCATCAAGGCGAGAGGCTTCCATGGGCACTTTTCTTACATCGTACTCAGCAGCCTCCAAGATGTCCTTAACGCCTTTCTGTAATTGCTATGCTGGACGGGGAGTAGAGCAGGCTTTCATGTCCATTTTATAACATTCCTTAGCGGCTTTCTGGTCCCCTTTTACCCTGATTACCCCCCAAGGCGTCGGCATCTTAAGGCATTGGTGGTATGTAGATGGAACAACCTTCATATTGTGGATCCATGGTCTTCCCAAGATGAAATTATAAGCTGATGGGCAATCAATCACGCATGACCTTTCCATGGAATTCAATCCCTCCACATACACTGGTAATTTGATTTCTCTAATTGTTTGTTTGGTCTCCCCACTAAACCTGACTAGGACGGAAGAATTCTTCACAACCTCGGTCAGGGGAATTGACATCTCTTCTAACACGCTCTTCATAACCAAGTTTACTTAACTTCAGTTGTCGACCAAGATGCGCTTTACCTTGAAATTGGAAATTTGCAAGGTGATGACTAACTCGTCATGATGAGGATCCAAAATATTTTCCTTATCATCTTGATCGAAGATGATTTGCTGGCCCATAGAAGCATCAGGACGTCGTGTCGGTAACTCTATCTTGTCCTCCTTAGAATCTTTGGCATGACGTTTGGCTACAGAGTACGTGGTGCCACAAATGTTCGACCCCCCTGTAATAAAGTTGATCACCTTAGTGGTAGGAGGAGGCGAAGATGGAGTGTCTGCGACGGCTTCCTTTGTTTCAGCCCGTCCTTTTCTTTTTCCGAGTAAATCATTAAGAAGGCCTTCAGAGAGTAAGTGGCTGATTTCCTTCCTCAAAGCAATGCAATTTTCCGTAGTATGGCCGACATCTTCATGGTAAGCGCACCACTTAGATTTGTCCTTCCAAGGTGCTGCCCTGTCACCTGTCTTCGGCCATCGCGCCTTGCTCCCTAAGTTGTCCATCGCATGTAGGAGCCCTGAAATGTCAACAGAAAAACAATAATCACTGATCTTAGGATAAACGGTTTCATCTTCAACATTATCATCTTCCACAACATTAATCTTAGGAGAGTCAGTTTTAGAATAGGGTTTTCCCCTGTTATATCGATGATGAGAGGATTCTGCTTTTCTGTCGGGATTGTCGTATGTTGACGCCTTCTTGGATGCCTTGTCATGGATCATTTCATCTTCTTCCAACCTGATGAAACAGACAGACCTTGTCCTGACTTCTTCTAAGCTTCGAGATGGGAACATGACAAGGTCTTGATAGAAGGGTGACTCTCTTTTCAGGCCCATCCTGAAAGCTTCTGTGGCAGTCTACACGTCAATGTGAGGAATGCTTACGGCCTCCTTGTTGAACCTGAACACGTAATCCTTGAGGGTTTCGTCAGGTTGTTGTACAATCATGTAGAGGTCGCTGGTTAATTTTTCAAAGACACGATTACAGGAAAATTGGTTAAGAAACATGTTAATCAATTGAGAATATGATGAGATAAAGTTCATCAGTTGGTTGGTCAGCCACATCAAGGCGAGACCAGATAAGGTAGAGCCAAAGCCCCTGCACAAACAAACTTCTTTAAGGTGGGGAGGAATGCTGATGATATCCATCTTTTCTTGGTATAAGGCAATATGTTCTGCGGGGTCTGTCGTGCCATCATATTGCTTCATGGGGGGGTACTTGGAATCTTTTGGGAATCTCTACTCCAGCTATAGTAGGAACAAAGCGTGAATCATGGTGGCTGGTTGGAGATGCTTGGTTGAAGGGCAAGGTGACTCCGGGAACCTTCATGAGGATTTCCTTAAGTTGCTGTACTTCTCTTGCAAGGGCAGTATCTGCAACAGGGTTAGTGGCAACTATAGATCTGACAGGGGTATTGAACAAATTAAAACTCCCTGTTTGCCCCACGGGGGATGGAGTCACAAAGGTGAAACATGATGACATCGACATCGGTTGGATGTGACGGTTGTGCCTTCGGTCTGAACGGTACTAGTCATGGATGTGCTACCTCGTTCACCTTGCGCACTTGTTTCGGCACCTGAAAAAAGAGTCCTGGGTTGCAAAGGAGGAATCCCGGGAGTGCTCACAACGGGGACGCTGCGCCCTGAAGTCGAAAAATCACGTCGCAACTTGTCGAGGTGAGTAAAGATCGTCTGGTTGGTTTGTTGCTATTCGTCAAGATGATCTTTCAGCTGTTGCATCATACTCGTCATGGCCGTTATAGGTTCTAACGGGATCCCAGGTAACGTCATGGATGGGGATCCACCCACAGACTAAGTCCTCGGCTTTGGGACGTGCGGGCAAGCTTGACGTGATGGTCCTTGCCCCAGTGGTGATGATGGGGGTAGACATAGCTGAGGTCGGATTGCTCATCTTGAATGGAATCTAAAAAACCAAAGTTTCCACGGACGGCGCCAAATTGTTTTGGACAAATTTCGACAAGTAAATTTGTCTTCTCAAGGAGGTTTGGGCACAAATGGAATATGATCCCCAAAGCAAGATGAACACAAGGATGTAACGAGGAAATCCTTAGAGCAATCGTCCAAGAGAAAAACCTCGGGAGGCTTTTGGCAAGTCTGCCTAAACCAAACAAGTTTTATTAAGTATTTGAAATTTTTTGAGTACAAGTGCAGAGTAAGAGTAAGCAAAATTGTGTAACGTGAACAAGAGTGCTTCCTAAGAGCAATATATATGCGTTATTGTAACTGAAAATATCAACTTGAATGTCTTGAATGTCCTGCTGATCTTGCGCCTAGAATCTCGCTTCTTGTTGATGGAGTCCAACAGTTATTCTTTTGGTTGATTGTTTGAATCCGTTGTGTTGCTCTTTGACTAGGTCCAAACGGTCACATGGGTGAATTGTTTATTAATAATTATGTTCCTGAAAAATAGGATATACACAACAAATAATTTCAAGGCGTTAGTCTAGGATGTAATTCAAGACGTTACCTCAAGATGGATGTTCAAGATGCAGAACAAGTTGAGTGGATTTTTTAGGACGTAACAATATAGTATATGTACACTTTCTCAATATTTTTTTTAGAAAAGTTCAGTGTGGCCATGCCGCCATGACCTACCTGGGCTGGGCTGTGAGTAGAACCGACGGGGGTGGGGGGGGGGGGTTGGGATGGGGTGTTGGTTTGAGTGGTCCGAAAAAAACAACCGTATGAATGAGGTGAGAAATAACACTGGTTTGTTTTCTTTCGCTAACTTTGGTTAAATTTATTGACTTTTATTAATAGTATTTTAGGATGGCATTAGAGGGTTAGGAAGGCCAAGGTATTGATTCCTTCCCCCTACATTGTATTTGAAACATTATTAATTAATGTTGTCTAAGGTAGCTTCTCCATCAATCCGAACTAGTAGCAATGACCCAATTGCAAGAGCGAAGCTCTGACCTCAAGATGTTGAATGCAAGGGATGGATGATCTTGTAGTTCCAACGGGATCCAAGATCCAGAAAAAATAGTTCAGACCATGATGGGGCCTATTCAAAAACAAATTGACAAAAAAAATAATACAATACTCCGTCCCATATAAGATTTTACGAATATATTTTGCACGAGAATTAAGAAAATAGATAAGTGGTTTGATTGTTGTGAGCATGAAAAGTAAGGTAGCAGAGAAAGAGAGAAGGTAGGATAGGAAATAGTAATTTGATTGGTGTTATAAATATAAAAGTAAAATATGAGAGAAAATAAGTGAGAGAAGCGAAAAACTCACAAAAAACGCGTTTTTTGTTAAGCTTAACAAAAAACGTGTTCCCGTTATAACACACACGGCTCTCTCTCTTTCTCTCTCTATCCGCTCTCTCTCTCTCTATACGCAATCCCTCCATTGCCGGCGGCGACCTTCTCCAATTACAACCAAAACTCAAATGCGTCAATTCCTTCTTCACCGATCCTCCCTGTGCCATTCGCCGGCGGCGACCTTCTCCAATTAGCTCCAATTGACTTCGCAATTCCCAGTAGTGCGTGCTTGGGCTCCGGAATGGAATTGGAAGCAGGGGAAGGGCAATCGGTTTTGGTCGGAGATTAGGGAGAGAGATGGAGTGAGTAAGAAGAAGACGCAGGGATGGAGGTCTCTGTGTATCTGCGGATAGAGAGAGAGAGGAGAGAGAAAGTGAATCTCAGTGTTGGTGTGTGAGAGAAAATGTGAGAGTGATAAAAATGAGAGGCCTCCTCTTCCAAATGAACGTAAATTGAAAGAACGGTGTTCTTGGGATGTTGGAAAATTTGAGTGCCAGACTGTGAGTTTTGAAGTGCCAGTATATGTTTTTTTGAGTGTCAGTTTATGTATTTTGGAGTGCCAGTTCTTGTGTTTTGAAAGCCGCTTGATTTTGAAGTGCCGGTTCTTGTATTTTGAATGCCAGTTGGGTAGAAATTGAATGCCGGTTTGAGTTTGGGTAGAAATTGAATGCCGGTTTAATTGATTTTTAATGCTCGGTTCATATTTTTTTGAGTGTCGGTACATGTTATTTTGAGTGCCAGTTGGTGATTAATCAAGTGCCCGTTAGTGTATAATCAAGTGCCCGTTGGTGTATATTTGAGTGCCCGTTAGTGTATAAATAAGTGCCCGTTAGTGTATAATCAAATGTCAGTCCATGTATTTTTGAATGCCAGTGCTTGTATTTTTGAGAGCCAGCAAAAATATTAGTGTAACAAAGTGCCAGTGTTAGTGTAACAGAGTGCCAGTGTGAAGAGTGCCAGTTCATGTATTTAAAAGTGCCCGTGTAAAAGTGTCGGTTTCGGTTTAACAAAGTGCCGCATCAGCCATACACCGGCACTTTGTTAAACCGGCACCGGCACTTTTTACCGGCACTTTGCTACATATGAACCGGCACTTTGTCACACCGGCGCTTGTTAAACACGCACTGGCATAAACGGGGGAACCATTAATTACGAAAATGCCACCGTTTATTTTGAACATGGTTGCCAGTAATTACAAAATTGCCACCGTTTATTTTGAAAACACGTTTTTCCTTAGCTTAAGAAAAAACTAGTTTTTTATAAGACCAACTCGTGAGAGAAATAGTAAAGTTTTTTTTACATTTTAGGAAAGTGAATTTTTTTATATAGAAGGCATAAATGACAAAATTAAAATTTTAACGAGAACGAAGGAAGTATAACTATTTATTATGAAACTCAGGAATAACTGAGGGGGCGTTTGTTTTTTCATTTTAAGTCTTATTTGCCTCTTAACACTTATTCATTAAGAGGATTAGAGAAATAAGTGTGTTTGTTTTTTTTTTGAAATAAGGCTTGTTAGGCTCTTTAAAGTCCTCTTAATTTTAAGAGGTTAAAATGTTGCTGAATTGCCTCTGAAAGCCTCTGAAAGCCACTGTTTCATATTTGATTTTGGGTAAAAATTTTTTAAACTGTTTACTGTTTCATAATGCATTTATGGTTTTTTTTTTTTTTTTTAATTTTTTTTAATTTTTTTTTAACTGTTTATAATGAATTCGTATACAAAATCAAACAACTTATCAAATTCGAGTCGGTTTTCGATTCTTTGCTCTTAATCATTCAACATTTTCGTAACCGAAATCGATTTCAAAGACTTATCACTTAAAAAAAACAAAAAACCCCTGAGTCAGAATTTAGTCCGGTCCAAAAACAATCTCATATCTAATAAAGACATTAGATTTGGGTAAAACTTGTACCCAAATAATTTGGACACTAAAATTTGGCCCAAATATTTTGGATCCGAATATGGCCTAAAACAATCCCAAACTAAGTCAATCCATAAACAAAAACGACTCCATGTCAGACCCAAAAATCTAGCTCACTTTAATTTCCCCTTAATCCCCAAGCCCCCGTTCTAATCACGCGCCTCAAACCCAACCAAAAATCCGATACCTACCTGCCCCAAAAGCGCGTGTACAGACTTCACCGCAACCTTTCTGTAATCGACACTCTGTAGAACACAAACAGCGTCTGGAATATAAAAGAGAAAAAGAAAAAGAAAAAAAATCCCCAAATTCTGATTCTTTCTCGCGCTTTCAAGTTTTTCATCCAATTCCTTTCTTCCGTCTAGTTCAATCGGATTGTTTAGATCGAATAAGATTGACGAATTATTCGTATATTCAATTTCTCAGTTTTTATTTTTTTCAAATTTTCTTAATTTTTCGACAACTACAGTAGAAACGATGAAGGTGTCAGTGAAAACATTGAAGGGCACTCACTTTGAAATCGAAGTTCAACCTCAAGATACGGTTCGTTTTTTATGAGTGTGAAATTTTTGCAATTTCTTTATTTTGTTCGAAATTTCGTTGATTAGGGTTTTGTTCTGCTAATTGATCTGCAATGGAGTTGAATTGGCATTTGTTTGATTTTATTGTATTTAATTGAGAAATTGAGCTGTTTCTATTTATGAATTTCATATGGTAACAGTGCACTCAGTATTTCAATATTGTACTCATCGCGATTCATTAGGTCTGCTAATATTATGATTTGCACAATTTCTCTTAGCTCAATATCTGTGAAATTACTGTAACAGTAATCGGGATGTTACAAGTTGACAGCTTTGTTACATTATTTGAGTAAATTAGCATGATTCTGGATGTAAGTTGCCGCTGGACACCCATTGTATAACCTACATAATGAGTACATCCTATCAGGTAAAACTAGTTTGGTGTAGTAATCTGTAGCTATATATGAAGAATGGGTAGGTATTGTTAAAAATGTGTTTTTCCCAGCGTTTAGGAAAAACGGGTTTTTTAAAAACTGCATGTTTCCCTTGTAAGTGTTAGTGCTTATATTACAAAATGCCGATGATTCATATTGGGACTTGTAAACATTTAAACGGACACTTGTAAACGTTCAAACTGCAACTTTTAACACTTGTTAATAAAGTTCCAGCACGTGTTAAAGAGTGCCTCAATTTAGTGTTAAAGAGTGCTAGTGTATGTGTTGAAGACTGCGAGTGTCAAAGAGTGCCAATGGTAGTGCTAAAGAGTGTCATTAGTAATGTTAAATGAGTCCTAGCGTGTTTTAATAAGTTCCGCTTATTTGAAAAAATGCCACCATGTGCATGAAATCAAGTTTAGGTTATTTACAAAAATGCAACCACTTGTTTTAAAACAAGCTTCGATAATATATAAAAATGTCACCGCGTATTTTGAAAACCCATATTTCCTAATCTCTTAGGATAGCGCCTTTTTTTCACATGAAGAAGTATGTCCAGCTTCTCACCTCAGTTATCATTGACAACAGTAAACGTAAACCTAAATGCACATGGGTTATGTTTGGTCATTTTTTGTGCTCACAAGAAAAGATATTTGTCCATTTGTGCTTTCACTTGTAATTTGTCTTGCATCTCTATTTTTGATACCTCATACTAGTTATATAATGCAATTTTGTGGTAGAAGTTTCTTGTGTTTGTCTGATCGATTCCATATGTTACTAGGTTTTCATATTTTGATTACATTCCTGCATGGGAATATTATTGCTCTTTCCTTTTATCTCTTACTTTTTTCGGGTGTGGTATGGGGAGGGAGGAAAGGCAGGGGAGGGGAGGATGGGGAAGGGTAAAACTAGAAATAGTTTATTTGTTCAATCTTTCATGCACTAATTCTTTGCAGTACATGCTGAGGTTAATGACTTGTTCTTCAGGTTTCTGATGTGAAGAAAAATATAGAAACTGTTCAAGGCTCTGATGTTTATCCAGCAGCAAAACAGATGCTTATTTATCAGGGAAAAGTGCTAAAAGATGGCACCACACTGGAAGAAAACAAAGTCGCTGAGAATAGCTTTATAGTCATAATGTTATCTAAGGTGAGACTTGATTACCGATTATCCACTGGTTTTCCATTTAATTTTACATGTGCCTGAATGAACCCACAACATGATTGTGTAGTTTGATTACAGTTGGTAATCCAATGGATCATTAGGCACATTAGCATGGCTACCCATTTGTGAACAAAAATATGATACTCAGATTATGTCACCGATTTTAAAATTCTTATTTTCATCCTCCATTTTGTGTTCTTATTTTTGGAAGAGAACGTGAGATTCTTTGTTGTTGTTTCTTTTGCTGATGCTCTGAAACTTCATACTTGTCTATGTCATTTTAAAGAGTTGATTCGGTGTATTTTTTTGTTTTACGGCACCACTTGGTTTGCCTGTAAATTAATGGCGCTGGTTAAATGTTCTAGATTCAATAACATTGATTTGAGATGTGACATTCTTTGTATAAGTAGTCCAATTATTTCATCGTGTAACATGTTTTGGCATAAGATTTGTTCAATTTGAGTCCATTGACCAGAAGAGGAGTGATTAACTGGCATGAAGCTAATGGTAGTAGGAAAAGAATGTAAAATCAAATACCTGAGATCAGTTATCTGTGAAAACTCTCTAATTAACAAATAATTTATACTGAGGGGCCACTTCTGCTTGTGGGCAAAACTCTAATAAACCTTTTCATATTTGTCCAATCTCATTCATAGTATTAGTTGTTCAGAATATTGTTATTGAAATGATTTGGTTTCTAGATTTGCATCATCAAGTAGTGGTGATGCTATAGTACTTTTAGTGAATCAGCTTCTATCCAATACAAATAGACCATGGCTTACGAGCTTTTCTGCATGCAAAAATGATTTCAGAATACCACGAGCTCAGCTGGTGAAGGTTCGACCACATCAACTGCGGCTGCAACCAAGGTATGGGCACTTCAAGTGTTTTCTTTTACTTAATGGGCATGCGCTCGTTGCTGTTATAGTTGCTTATGGTTGCCTACTCTTAGAATTTACTCCTATTGATGTTAGAAGCTTCACACTGCCTTACTATAGTTGTGTTGAGATGCACCCATCTTTCTCTCCCTCCCTTTATTTCTAATTAGCATTGTACCTAATCTTCTGCTTTCCTTTTTCTTTCTTTGTTGTATAAGTTTCAACTATTACCTGTAGTTAAAGCGAGCGGGTGAGGGGGAAGCTTACAGCAGGGTGTCTCGCCTTCACTGTTTAAGGCAAAACTCGACTTATGAGATTTTTACATAAAAGTTGCAATTCTAGTGTTTGACCCCTAGAAGTTTTGAAGCTTTGCTGCACTCGTCCAGGTGGGGGGGGTCAATTGACAACTTTGTGGAAGTAAAATTGCATCATTTAGCCAAGTAAGTCGAAGCCTAGGTTGATTTCTCTGCCAACCTAGAGAGAACAGTTGTTTAAGGAAGACCGCCTGCCTCGGCTAGAGAGTTGCGACCGGAGTTAGAGGCCGTCATTTGGATTAGCGAAAGAATGCTCTATGTTTCTCGATCTCTTTTCTGTCCACAGAGTGTGTGGGATAGAGTCACCACGTACGAGAGAAAGAGAAAGAGAAAGAGAAAGAGAGAGAGAGAGAGAGAGAGAGAGAGAGAGAGAGAGAGAGAGAGAGGGGGAGGGAGACACTGGAGCACTGATTTTACATTTTTGCCGTAATTTCTTTCTCAGCAAATTACCTGAGACACCGGAACATGTTAATATGTAATGCAAGCAGATGGTAATATGTCAAATAAAAACAAAAACTATGTATATTGCATATATCTACATCTATATAGCTGTATACTCATATATATGTATGTATATACATATATATATATATACATATATACATATATACATACATATATACATATATGTATACATATATGTATACATATATATATATATATGTATACATATATACATATGTATACATATATATATATATATATATATATATATATATATATATATATATATATATATATATATATATATATATATATACTCCCTCCGATCCGATTCACATATTTCACACTTTCTATTTTGGGCGTCCAATTACATACTTCACACTTTGTCTCCTACATTATTTTAATATTCACAACACCATTATAATTTACTATTCTCTCTACTCATTCTCTCTTCTATTTTACTTTTACACTCACAACATTATATCATTATTTTTTTTCTTAATTCACGCGTAAACAGTAACTGTGAAACATGTACTTGAACGGAGGAAGTATATATATATACATATATATATATATATGTATATATATATATACATATATATATATGTATACATATATATATGTATATATGTATATATATATACATATATATATATATATATATATATATATATATATATATATATATATATATATATATATATATATATATATATATATATAGGGTCCTATTATAATGAGAACCACATTTATATGAGAACCATAAGAACCACTTACAGCCATTGGATTAAAAAACACATCAATGCTCCATATTAAAAAAAAAAAGATAGAGGGAGTGGCATTTTCGTAATTATTTCATTTAAAATCTCCCTCAAATTTCAAAATAAAATATCTCAATATCTATAAGTCGAAAAAAAATTTCGAAAACACTGATTTTTTCGTCTTGACGAGACGATTCAAACTAGATCCCTGAAAATAAGATTTTGAAAAAATAATATTGAACGTCTAATTTTTAAAATACACTAAGTACACTAGCTATATATATATAGTGTACACTAGGTGTTAGGTGTTGCACGTTATTTTGCAGACTTCGCAGAACTGAGATTGCACAATTTTTATTTTCTTTGGGCCTTTCTTCCAGGGCCCACGGCTTTGTCTTAGATATAGAGAGAATGAGGGCATGTGAGCTGCTGTGATCTAGCCATGAGAAAGGACGTAATTTTTGGCAGCCTTTTATCTTGATACTAGCTAGTGTACACTAGTTAATTAGCTAGTGTACACAAGAATTTGGCCAAGATCAAGTCATGGCAATGTCCAGTATAAGTCATCTGGTTAGTGTACACGAGTTAACTAGCTAGTGTACACTATATGTATAGCTAGTGTACTTAGCCATGACTGATGAACATTGAAATTAAACTTGGGTACACTAGCTAAATTGCTAGTGTACATTACTTAACTAGCTAGTGTACACTAGTTAATTAGCTAGTGTACACAAGGATTTGGCCAAGACCAAGCCAAGGCAATGTCCAGTATAAGCCATCTGGCTAGTGTACACGAGTTAACTAGCTAGTGTACACTAGTTAATTCCAAAAGAATAATCTTGTGCTAATAACAGGGGTTGATCCTTTGGCGGAGTTTATTCCAAAAGAATAGTCGTCGTTTGAACTTGGTGTGGGTCCCAACCCCAGAACCAATCTGCAACCATCATCAAGTGCGATTGAAAGAAAAGTTTGTTCTCTAGTCTTTGATCGAGAAGTTCCATATCCAGTGGCCTTGTTTCCATCATAACCGAAACAATCCAATCGTAATGTGAGCTCACCATTACAAGAAATCACCGTGCTATTGTTGTTGAGATCCATTGCTGGGTTATTATGTACCATATTGCGGTGGAAGAGCTTGGTCCAAAATTAATATAAGTATCTGACTTTGTATACTTTTACAAAAATCTATAAATCAAAATAAAAAGAGCACGGAAAAAATCCAATAAGCTAGCTCCACCACTCACAAAGCTTGATGTATCCTTCCTGTCCATTCGTACGAGATGTCTACAAGGGAGTACTATTTTGATATGGAAGCTCTTAAATTATGACATGTACCTTACTTTGTTTCTTGGATAAAACCCAATGATGAAGTCAATCAAGATGGCGTGCTCGGTGCTCCGATCGATCAACTGTCTTATGCTCCGTTCTGAAAAATTGTACACGAGTTAATTAGCTAGTGTACACGAGTTAATTAGATAGTGTACACTAGTTAATTAGCTAGTGTACTTAGCCATGGCAGATGAACATTGAAATTAAACTTGGGTACACTAGCTAAGTTGCTAGTGTACATTAATTAACTAGCTAGTGTACACTAGTTAATTATCTAGTGTTTTAAAAATTAGACGTTGTTCAATATTATTTTTTCAAAATCCTATCTTCAGGGATCTAGTTTGAATCGTCTCGTCAAGACAAAAAAATCAGTGTTTTCGAATTTTTTTTTCGACTTATAGATATTGAGATATTTTATTTTAAAATTTGAGGGGGATTTAGTTCACAATAATTACGAAAATGCCACCCCCTCTATCTTTTTTTTTAATCTGAAGCATTGATGTATTTTTAATCCAATGGTTGGATTTAGTTCTCATGGTTCTCATATAAATTTGGTTCTCATTTGAATAGCTACCTATATATATATATATATATATATAGATAGATAGATAGATAGATAGATAGAACCTTTCGTATGCGGACTCGTGCGTATGGATTGTGGAAAAATTACACCGTGGCGTTTCTTTTTCCCTATGGCAAAACAGAATACCCTCCCCACCCAATATCTTCCTCTTTCCTCTCTGTGCTCTTCCTCTTCATCTTCAATTTCGAATCTCTCTTTCATCAACCGCAAAACTAGGGTTATGAATTGCGATTCTTCCTCTCCTGCCCAGGGGTTCCGAAAATTGAAATTGTTACGAAATAGGTTCTCTTTTAGGAGTCAGAATTTTAATTTTTTAAATTGATGGATTGACAAATATTATCAAAACCATGGATCTTGAGAGATCGAGCAGTAGCTGTGAAGTTTAACAACCGGCATTGTCTTCGGCTGATCTTCAACCTCTCTCTCTTCTTCTTCGTCTTCTTTTTTTGCCATTTCTGTTCTGATCTTGCGATCTCTGGTGAAATCAAATTTTATGAACCCTGAAATTGAGCTATTATCCAAACTGCACGCTAACCAGCAGCCTGCAGGCATGTTTACAATAGCCGTCTCTTCTCATTTGACTCAGTTATTATTCAAACTACGAGTAATTAATTTGTTTATCACTTCTAGTTTGAGGGGATATGGAAGATAAAGGCAATATCTGTGGTAATGAAAGTTAAGGGGTATTGTGTTAGTTTCTTGTACCATTTCCTTTACTCTGGTATAGGAGTACGAATGAATACAGATTAGTGTGTCCACTGTAATGAATTAGGGTTCTTAATAAAATTGGGGGTGACCGTTGTGTTTGAAAGCTCCTAATGCGGTGTCGTTTGATAGGTAGCGTATCAATAAGATAGTTAGCGGGCTTTTGGAATACGCGTTTCTCTTTAATGGAACGTCGTCGTTTCAGCCTAGCTTAGGATTCTATTTCTGTTATGTTAAACGCTGTCGTTTCAAGGTGAGAGAAGGGCCGCTGTTATCACGTGCTTCTCTCCCCATTTATGTTGCTGTTGTTCGTCATTTTGAGGATATGAAAAATACCAACAAATTATTCTCCCATTTCTGTTCTCTCTCTCTCTGATCTTCTCTCTCTCCTAAATCTATACTTCACGTCTCATTCTCTCTCTCCTTAGCTCATCTCTATCTATCTTTCTCAGTTCTCTGTTTTTCTAAAATTCAATTGACGTTATCAACTGTCAATTGATAATTGTTTGATTGTGAATTTGGATTAATCATCCAAGTTCATAACAAGTGGTATCAGAGCTTTCTCGATCAAGGTGTTGCTGTTGCGAAATGGAGCCTTGTTACGAAGCAAAGGTGTTCAACATCTTCAAACTATTCGATGTGAATGGGGACAGAGTTCTTAGTCGAGAGGAAATGGCAGTATATGCAGTCTCCGTAAACCCTGTGGCTAAAATTAGTGATGAAGAAATCAACGCTTATCTCAATGAGATCTTCTATACATATGGCGAAATCGTAGATGGTAAGGAAGGGCTGACATACGCTGGGTTGTTGTTTAGCTACTATGACGGCTTTGGCGATGCGAATCGAGATTTTGATACCTTCGCCTATGACCTAAAGCTGATTGACCTGGACCCGATTGAAAATGATATCTCAAGGGATGCAGAAATTGAGCAAGCTACAAAGAGAGAACAAGCAACTGAAAAGCACCCCAAGTGTTCGATAGAATGCCAAGGTGAAATAATAGAGGGAATGCTTGAATCAGGAGATGCTGTTGATAAGGTAACTGCAGAGTCTGTTGAGAATTCTATTAATATTGTTGCTACGTATGATTTTGAGGTCCAAGTTAATGGAGTTGATGTGGATATTTGTTTAAGGGAATGTAATTTTCAGATTGGGATAGGTGATAGTACCATCATGGGACCTAAACCATTTTCAGATGCAGTTCATATTCATAAAAAATCATTGTTTGAATGATGCATATAAGGTGTTTGACAATATGCCTGAGAAGAACACATTCACATGGAACTCAAGTAATGGTCTGGGATCATCATATGAGTTATTGTGGGATCCGGGAGGATGGTTGAAATATAATGAGCCAGACTTGAGCAATTTTGAGCAAGCATTCGATATCATTGCGGGAGGACAACATGGTTGAGATCCAGGAAAAATAGAAGGGAGGAAAGCTTGATGAAGAAGAGACGAGAGGCTTACCTGCTAATCAACAGTTTCCGCTCTCTGCTCAATCTGCTTCCACCAACGAGAAGAAGTTGGAAAATCTACCTGGAATGATTGCTGGGGTTTGGTCCAATGATAACAGTCTCCAGCTTGAGGCAACAACTCAGTTTCGGAAACTTCTTTCCATAGAGCGCATTCCTCCAATAGAAGAGGTTATCCAGTCAGGGGTAGTTCCTCGTTTTGTTGAGTTTCTTATGAGGGAGGACTACCCACAACTTCAGTTTGAGGCAGCTTGGGTCCTTACAAACATTGCATCTGGGACGTCTGAGCACACAAAAGTAGTAATTGACCATGGTGCTGTGCCAATATTTGTGAAACTTCTTGGTTCACCTATTGATGATGTTCGAGAGCAGGCTGTATGGGCGTTAGGAAATGTTGCTGGTGATTCTCCTAAGTGCCGTGACCTTGTTCTTGGCCATGGAGTTTTGGTTCCTTTGCTTTCTCAGTTGAATGAGCATGCCAAGCTATCTATGCTGCGAAATGCTACCTGGACACTTTCCAATTTCTGTAGAGGCAAGCCACAACCTTCTTTTGATCAGACAAAGCCTGCCCTCCCAGTCCTTCAGCATCTCATTCATTCCAATGATGAAGAAGTGTTGACCGACGCATGCTGGGCACTTTCATATCTTTCAGATGGCACAAATGATAAAATCCAAGCTGTTATTGAATCAGGTGTATGTCCCAGACTGGTTGAGCTTTTGACGCACCCTTCCCCTTCAGTTCTCATTCCTGCTCTTCGCACAGTTGGGAACATCATCACTGGAGATGATATGCAGACTCAGTTTATCATCAATAATCAAGCACTTCCCTGCCTACTGAACCTGTTGACCAATAACCATAAAAAGAGCATTAAGAAGGAAGCTTGCTGGACTATCTCAAACATCACCGCAGGCAACAAAGAGCAGATTCAGTCTGTAGTTGAAGCGAATATTATTGGCCCGCTCGTTCATTTGCTTCAGAATGCAGAGTTTGATATCAAGAAAGAGGCTGCATGGGCAATCTCAAATGCTACCTCTGGAGGTACTGTTATAACTATTGGGGTGTTTGATAATTGTCATTTGCAAATTGGTGATAATGTTGGTGGGGTCAGGAATTCAAGAATTAGGAAGGTCAAGAACTGTCTTTATACCCTCAAAATTGAGAGTGTTTGCACATGTTCATATCTTCTTTTGGTTTTGCTTTCTTATGGGGTGAAGAAGATGGGTGAAATTCATTTAACTGTGAGGTTCATTGATTCTTTGTTGCTGAAAATGATTCATACACCTTCAAAACCACTGTTGCTCAATATACACCGCATTTATCCATTAACCACTGCACAGCTTGATGACAACTCGAGTTTCATTGAAGACGGGCAACTAGACCGTGATGTTGTTTGGAAGGCACTCTTTTGTGCTTGCAGTATTCACAGAGATATTACAATGGGAAAAAATGCACGGGAGAATAATTTAGAGCCTAAGCATCTTGGAAGCTATTTCTTTTTATCAAATATATATGCTGCGGTTTGGAAAATGGAAGATGTTTGGAAAATGGAAGATGTAGGAGTGAGAATGATATTGAAGAATAGAGATGCAGAGAACGATCTTCATGAAAAAGTGGGAGACTCCCGTCCAACAGAGAAAAGACTTGCAATATATGGTAAGAGTGTTGCGGCTTATCATGAAGAAGCCCAACAAAGAAAACCAAAACTTCAAAGATGGTTGATTGAGTTTGGTGAGGTTGATAGTAAGGCAGTTGTTATTCTATCAGTTTCTATTGCCTACCTTGGTTCAGTTCTCTTTAAGTGGCCACTCTTTGGTACACCAGATTGCAGAGGATCAGGTTACCGTGTTTTGGGGCTTATGGTGGTAGCATCACCATGTGCACTGTCTGTAGCTCCATTGGCTTATGCTACTGCAATTAGAGCCTGTGCAAAAAAGGGAATATTGCTGAAAGGGGGCCATGTATTTGATTATCTTGCATCTTGTTACACTGTTGCATTTGATAAAACTGGGACATTGACAACGGGCGAGTTTATGTGCAAAGCAATTGAACCCATACATGGACATCTTGGAGGCAACAAAAGTGAAAATGCTACTTGTTGCATTCCCAACTGTGAGAAAGAAGCCCTCACTGTAGCTGCTGCGATGGAGAGGGGTACTACTCACCCGATTGGAAGAGCTGTCATTGATCATAGTCTAGGCAAAGACCTTCCAGCTGTCTATGTAGAGAGCTTTGAGAATTTACCTGGCAGAGGGCTTTACATGGAGGACGACTCTAGCTTGTCGCATGCTAAGTGGGATGTCATGTTTTGCTGCAGAATTACCAAGTTGCCCAAGGGGGTCGGTTAAAATAATCCTTGAGGACAAGGATTTTTCGAAGGGAAAGGGAATGTAATGAATTAGGGTTCTTAATAAAATTGGGGGTGACCGTTGTGTTTGAAAGCTCCTAATGCGGTGTCGTTTGATAGGTAGCGTATCAATAAGATAGTTAGCGGGCTTTTGGAATACGCGTTTCTCTTTAATGGAACGTCGTCGTTTCAGCCTAGCTTAGGATTCTATTTCTGTTATGTTAAACGCTGTCGTTTCAAGGTGAGAGAAGGGCCGCTGTTATCACGTGCTTCTCTCCCCATTTATGTTGCTGTTGTTCGTCATTTTGAGGATATGAAAAATACCAACAAATTATTCTCCCATTTCTGTTCTCTCTCTCTCTGATCTTCTCTCTCTCCTAAATCTATACTTCACGTCTCATTCTCTCTCTCCTTAGCTCATCTCTATCTATCTTTCTCAGTTCTCTGTTTTTCTAAAATTCAATTGACGTTATCAACTGTCAATTGATAATTGTTTGATTGTGAATTTGGATTAATCATCCAAGTTCATAACATCCACCAAAAGAGTACGCTAAACAAAGTTGTGGTGTATTACTACCAATTCCAAAACAAAGAAGTTGCATGTTAGGGGAGGACGAATAAGTGGGAGATTAGCATACATACATGCTCAGTTATCTGACCTTCAACAGGCATTTTATATTTTTGCATTAAGAATGTGCAGCATACTAAGATATACTCGGTTGTATCACTAAAAGTACTTATACCAATATCCAAGATGTCCCTACAACCAAAACTAATTTCAGATAGCCGAAGTATTCTTGCGAATTCTTTGAATGCCGTATGTCATTATGCATGATCAATCCTATCAAGACAAGCTTTAGAGAGTCTCCTTGCCTCAGCTGAATTATTGCCACTACGTCAGCCGGAATGCAAACTTGTCTATTAACTTGAACTGAACAGGATTATGCTCTTAAGGTGATTGCTGAGACTAATTAATCATGGGCTGAACTTGTAAGAAGATCTATCCCAGCAGAAGAGCCGTCACATGTTTAAAGTCAGTTCTTTATGAGTTTTGAGCGGCCTTTTCTTATTCCTTAGTGTCTTTATTTGTGAAATATTATAAAATCCGACGCATCATCAGGATAAGATTTATTTGTTGACAGTCTGGTTAACTGTTCTTGTTAAAGTATTCTGGTTAAACCATTTTGTTGATTGGCAATACAAATATCATTTTGGTGTGTTAAAGAAGTTCTAGTTTAAGGATTGAACAAGAAAGCGCCAAGAGGGCACATATAACCGAAATTCGGCATGGTAACTCTGAACTTGACAAACTTTCTTAAGTCTGAGTATTGAAGATTATTTATCAATCAGTTGGTGTGATTTGCATTTTTGTTGAGCTTAGAGTGCATCAGCTCAGCATACACAAGTCCGAGTGTTAGCGTATACATGTATGTGTGTACAAGTGCGACTCCAAGTCTGTCTTAGTCTCTTTCCCTCACACAACGCTAAAAGAGTTCATCTTCTGATAAAACTCGATGTCCAATTGCAACGAAGTCCAGCAATTCCAGGGAAATATCATTTTCCCCATTTTCTCTATACCAATCAATACCTCCAAAACCAAAAAATAAACTGACTCCTTCATACAGAATTGGGGAAAAATCTCAACAGCAGCAACAAAATTCATGTCAATTTGATAATTATCAATGGAACAACTTGCTGGAATTTGTCAAAATTAAGGTAGCAAAACAAGGTAATGAAGACCCATAAACGGATTTTTGAATACAATTGAATGAAATTGGATGGTATTCAAAGAACAAAATCAGTTTCAGACAAATTAGTTTCTTGGTTGTGGAGGATTCTCCCCATGAGCACCAAATATGTAGAGAAAATGATTGAAATTGATTGAAATGAGACTCTGAATAAAATCGCAGAAGAAGAACTTATACGAGGGACGACGACATCATTGGTTGCAATTGCTCGATTTCACTCTCCCATGCGTTAGATTTAGGCCAAAGATTTAAGCGTGCAAAGGGCTGCGTAGAGAGAGAAAGGGGGTCGATGCGTTGTAAAACATGATTTACTTGCTCGCTCCTTGATAAGATAAAAACAATCATCCTTATTGACATTCATTATGCAATTTTCTAGTGAATTTACAAATTATAAAAGAAAATAAAGTATTAATTACTGTAGTCACATTTATCTCTTATTGAGCGGTGATTTATAGCTTTCGATATTGTTCAAATTTGATACTACCTACCTCCCAAAATGAATGTTAACAAAATCCAATTTGCTTTTTAATGAGAAATCATTTTGGGACAGAAGAGTATTAGTTTGACAATATAACCCTTTACTTTAACTCATTCAAATTTTACTTTTTCTAATATTTAATTTTTTTAGATATAATTTGCAATTTTTTTCCAAAGTTTTGGGAGTCAGCATGGTTGAAATGTAAACT
The DNA here is from genome assembly GCA_022495995.1 of Adenophora triphylla var. japonica. Lineage (NCBI taxonomy): Eukaryota > Viridiplantae > Streptophyta > Magnoliopsida > Asterales > Campanulaceae > Adenophora > Adenophora triphylla. The sequence continues at coordinate 76,311 of JAFEMH010002428.1, forward strand.
CTTAAATGGGTTCAGCATGGTTGAAGTGTAATACAGGGTTTCCTTTGGTCAGGTGTGAGAAAAAACAACAATTAGATTATCTCTTTCGTTGTTATTTTGTGCAGAATTTTTACGTCACATCAAATCTGTGCCAGCTATTCTTTCTCTTAGAGAGATTTTATGAGTAAACGGGTATCTGCCGTTGTTAATATGGTTTCCAACTACACTTTAGATTCTAAGTCTAAGATACACGTACAGAGCATGAAACATAGCTGATATTAGTATAGTGGAGCAAAGGATTATTTAAAGTAATGGTTTACTGTAGGAAGTTGATTTCAATAATCCATTCTTTACATTTTTCTCTGATTCGAGCTCTTTTATTAGTTCTCCTCCCTCGTCACAATCAAATTCTTAACTGAATTCAGCATGGTTGAGTGTAATGGGATTTCCTTTGGTCAGGTGTGAGAAGAAACAACAATTAGATTATCTCTTTCGTTGTTATTATGTGCAGAATTTTTACGTCACATCATCTCTGTGCCAGCTATTCTTTCTCTTATAGAGATTTTTTGAGTACTAATGGGTATCTGCCTCTTGTTAATATGGTTTCCAACTACACTGTCTGATACTAAGGAGTCTTGTAGCCATTCCTTCAAAAAAAAATTACTCTACAATCTCATTCATGTTACCTGAATACTGGAGATCGCCCATGCCCGTGCACGCGACGAATATGCATACATGGATTCTCTTCCATATTTAGAATGGAAAAATTGCATAAAATTATAAAAATACCATGAATTATATGTGATACTGCTGCAGGATGCCATTTTTAGGTCTTTTTTCCTTTTTGCTAGACATTTTTCACTTGAGCCCTGTTGGAGTATTATGAGTCCTATCCCCGATGGATTATTGATGTGTGCGTCTTGGTTTTTGACTTCTTTCGACAACACCTAATATATAGTTGCTCGAGTTTGAATGTGTTGTGGGTACTCTTTTGATTTGTTTGGTGGATTTCGATTTTTTTTCCCCTAATTGTGTCTGCTGGCTTCTATTGTTTTTCAGACACATTGCTATTTTTATCTTTATTTTGTGAACTTTCCATGTGGGACTGATCTTTGTTGGATGACATGCAGGCACCTCAAGCAAGTGTCACGCCTCCTGTTTCAACTCCAGCACCACCAGCCGCTCGGGCTCCTGCTGCAAGTGTTGCACCGTAAGTTTGAGTTTCTTTTGATAAGGGGCATATACTTGTAATTATGTTTGTTGATTGTGGGTGCGGGTTTATTCTTTTTCGTTAACATTCCCAGTTTATTTACTTATGGAACCTTTGTCATAATTCTTTTGCTTATGCAGAGCTTCATCCGTTCCTGTACCTGCTCCAGCTGCAGTGCCAGTATCTTCTGTTAGTCCTGGGTCAGTACCAAATGTTATGAGTAACCGCTCCCGTGCATTTTTATCAATCGTGTTAAGAGTTTGGTTCATCCACTAACTTACTTGGTGTTGCTTGTTTATCCAGGTCAGAGACTGATACATATGGCCAAGCGGCATCACATCTGGTTGCAGGAAATAATCTTGAGGGTGCTATACAGCAGATTCTTGATATGGGTGGAGGAACTTGGGACAGAGACACAGTAATTCGTGCTCTTCGTGCTGCATTCAACAACCCAGAGAGAGCTGTTGAATATTTGTACTCTGTAAGTGATCCAATTTCTCTAATTTGATATCACTTTTGCATTTCTAGTTTGAAGATTCTATTCTATGGTTCTCTGAACCCTTAGAATTAGTTTACGTACTGTAAACTCTAACGCGAATAGGCACTAATCCATATGCATGACTACCAGGTTGGTTTTAGCTCTGCATGAAGCATCAGTTCCTTATGTGATGTGTTATAATGATGAATCCTGTAGTCCTCAATAAGAGGTTGTTGATTAGGATGTAGATTTGTTATAAGTTCATCATAAGTCTCATTCAGATAAAATTCTGCAAAGTTATGAATTTGGTAAATATATACTCCCTCCGTCCCAAACTTCTTGTTACTTATTTCCTTTTTGGGCATCCCAAACTTATGGTTTCTTTCCCAAAATGTCAACGGGACCCACTTGCCACACTCACAATATAAATCTCCCTACCTCACTTTCTCTCTCCTACTTTACTTTTCATACAACACTTATTCCTTAATTCCCGCGTTCAATTTTAGTAACCAGAAGTTTGGAACGGAGGGAGTATAGATATACTCATACCTTCTAATGGGCATATGCTCATTGTGATGTGTATATTCATATCTAAAAAATAAGCTTTATTGGAAAGATCAGTCACCCATCCAAAGAAGTCCTCTTCCCCAAAAGTATATTAACTGTTGAACTGGAGACACATGCTCATTTACTCTTCCTAATAGTTGCAATCAGTTTAGATTGTATTAGATCTAGAGTGTAACGATCTTAATGTTCCAGCTCCTCATTCTCTTTTGCTAACACTGATTTATGACTTGCTATGATTTACATCTGATCTGGAAAACAAGTATTAAAGAAGCGTTTGATTTGTAGCCTCGCTATTAAGAAGGAAACATTGTTTGCTCTGATATAACAAAGTTTGTGACTTGTCGTATCACCGTGCACTGTGTTAATGCTTCTGGCTTTATTCATTGAGCCCATGTTGTACAAAATAGGAAAGGATCTCTCCTATGCATAAATGTAAAGGTAGGCCCAGTAAGTTCCGAAATGATGAAATTACTTTCATTCAAGTAATTAAGCATGCACCGGCACCTCGTCTGAGGCTCTGACTAGCTGGTGCCCTCCCAAACCCTTTTCAATAGAGTACTTGAAAACACTTATTTTTCGCTGCTTCAGGTATTTCTAAGCTGCCATAACATTTCTAGGTACGTAGTGGATTGGACTTTTTCTTCGGGTGCTCCAAACGGAAGGGGAACTCTTGCTTTGTAAAGATCAAAGTGTATACTTTTGGGGGAATTTGCTATGTTTAGTGTTTACTTCTGAATGGTCCAATAATGTTGTTATTCTATTTTTCAGGGTATCCCTGAGCAACCCGAAGTTCCAGCAGTAGCAGGAGTTGTGCCAGGCGCTCAGCCCAACCCCCCTGCTCAGCCCGCGCAGCTAGCACAACCAGCAGCAGCTGTTCCTCCAAGTGGACCAAACGCAAACCCCTTAGATCTCTTTCCCCAGGTCTGCATTTGGCTATCTTTGCTATCTTTTCATTCAGGGAATATTTTATGAAAATGAATTTTCATCTTTTCGTTTAGGGTCTACCGGATATGGGCTCGAATGCCCCAGCTGGTGCTGGCAATCTGGACTTTCTGCGCAATAGCCAACAGGTAATACGTACCCGATGCATCAAACTTTTTACCTCCTGTTGTATCTTAGGTACGTATGTTCATTTATCCATTTGTTTGCTTAGCTTGGAAATAATTTGTTTCTTTTGCAGTTTCAAGCTTTTCGAGCCATGGTGCAGGCTAATCCACAAATCTTGCAGGTATTTCTTCCCTACGTGCTCTATTCCTATTAAATCATATGCACGTGGGCATATTCATCAATAGGCTATGTTGCTAATTTCTTCTGGGCCTTGTCATTATTTGTTCATATCTGATTGTGGGGACATATCATTCTTGTGTCGTTGACAGCCCATGCTTCAAGAGCTGGGGAAGCAGAATCCTCACTTGGTTAGACTTATTCAAGAGCATCAGGCTGATTTCCTTCGCCTGATCAATGAACCTGTTGAAGGAGGAGAGTATGTTTCTTTATTGATTGTTTTTCTTTGAACTTATTTGGAGCATTCGCATTGCTAATTTGTAAATGATATGGTATCAGGAATGTTCTTGGGCAGCTTGCCGAAGGTATGCCACAGGCTGTAACTGTTACACCTGAGGAGCGTGAAGCCATTGAACGAGTAAGTCATTCTTTTTCCAGTTCATTGTAGAAGTGTGTATTACACTGAAGTGTACTTTTGGTAAAAGATTGTTAAATTACATCTATCTTCGTTACTGAGTTTTTGGTTCAACTTACTGAATACTACCTCTGCCTCAACTCAATGTGCACACTTACTCGTTTGGGGGTGTCATTGATAAGTCTCACTTCCTAAAATGGAAATCTTTTATTATTATTATATTAACCATACACCCCACTTGTCATTCTCACACACTTATATTGCGGGCCCAACTTGTAAATCCCACTCACTTTTCATACTCACACCACCGTTCCCACTCACAATACTTTCAATATAAATACTCCCTCCTTGATTCCCATTCTCAATAGTAAAGGGGTATATTGAGATGGGACGGAGGTAGTATTAGTTATGATTTGCAAAGGTATAATTTCTAGCTCATAACTATTGGTCGGGTAGAAGTGGTGACGATATTCTTCATTTGAGGAATGTCATTCTTGGTCCATATTTTATCATAATGAAAGTAGCGGAAATATTTACTTTCTCTCACAAATGTAAGACAGTTGTAATAGAGCTAAATATGTCCTTGGAAAACATTGTTTTTGTTCGATTCCCCAATATCAAGGTTGAAATATTTTCGGTTGTAATTGGTACACAAGTAAAATAAGTGGTGAGTGCTAGATTATTTTAGTAATTTGGTAAAAAAAGCATTTAACAAGTTTCATCTTTGATTTGCGCTTATGTTAAAGTTATATTTATTTGAATATAGTATTCTAACATGTACCAAACAAAATTATACTCCCTCCGTCCCTAAATGTTTGTCCCATTTGACTTTTTGGTTGAACTTTGATCACAAATATATGACAATTTAATTATGTTCATGAAATTCTAAAAATTCCTATTGATTCACCATTAATAATATTATCAACAACTTCTTTTCAGAATTTCATGAACATGATTAATCTCTCATAAATTTGTGGTCAAAGTTCAACAAAAAAGTCAAATGGGACAAACATTTAGGGACGGAGGGAGTAGTATTCCAACTGCTTTGCCTTTTTTTTATTTTTCAAAATTTCTTCCCACTTATTTCTTCTTAATTTTCACATTTTGTTTGAATTATTTTGGGACTAAGGACGTGTTGTTGTATTCCAGCTTGAAGCAATGGGATTTGATAGAGCGCTAGTATTAGAGGTCTTCTTTGCCTGCAACAAGAATGAAGAGCTGGCTGCCAACTACCTCTTAGATCACATGCACGAGTTTGAAGACTAGTCTTTCTTTTTTCCCTTCCATCTTTTTCTAAGCTATATTTCAGGAATGGACAGTGGTGGGACAATGCCAAATTGTAACTACATAATTTTGCTTTCATTTGCACCATTTCTGTTTTAGGATCTTTGGTGTCTTTACTCTAATGTTATGTGCTTTCCTTTCTAATGGCCTATAAATTTTAAAGGATCCATCTTATTATTTTCAACTTCTGACTTTGTAGCAAAGGAGTTATTGACTCCATCACAACTTTACGATTCTTTTTAGCTATTGATTTCCTTAGACCCTAATGCCCTTCTTTTACATTGTACATTCTAAATAGTTCTGTCTACCAAACCTCCATAACCACCACCAACTCATCTAAAAAACCGAGTCAAATTTACACATTGAGAGATTAAATAGTTGGGCACTTCTCTAGGCAACTGGGAATTTGCCACGGCCACCGTGAGAAGGTTTGGAATTTTACTTGATTTCTAGGGATTGGTGTTTGAAGATAAAAAAAGGGGTGTAGGTTTGATGATATGCTGGTCATGTTAAAAGTGTGATTTAGAGATTATAGAGGTCAAATTAATCCAACAGGGAAAGGGGACGGTGTTGATTGATGGTGGTAGCTATGTAGGTTAGGGAGTAGGGTTGACTGTTGTGGTTGTGGTTGTGGAGGTTGGGGAATTGGACGATGACATGTTGGGGACATATAGTTGTGGTTGGAGAGCGGGTTGACTTGGCCCGTCGTGTAAAAGTTTAAAATTGAAAGTGTAAATAATTAATGTTTCTACCATAATTTAATGGATTTTTTTTTTTTTTGGCTTGGACAAATATTTATTTGAAGTAAAATAATTTAATATGAATAGGTAAGTATATAATTGTTAAAGTGGAATAGTTGAAAATTATTTTGACTAAGGTTTTTTTTTTTTAAGTTTTAACTGGTGAAATTTGCTTTCATATCTGAAATTAGCTGAATCCTGAGGAGGTAGCATTTAAATACTGAATTTTGAATTAAACAATCTACTTGATTTTTCATCTGAATTTATTTATTTGAAATGTGTATATTTACTATTTTATCCTTCTGAATAATATTATATAATTGTTTGTCTGTTAATAATAAGTTGAATATTAATGATACGTTCAATGTGAAAAATATTTGAACATAATTATTATTATTTTTTCATAATCACTAATATAAATTTAAAAACATTATAATAAATGAAAATATCATAACTTTCAATGATAATTGTAATATTTAACATTTTAATATAAGGAAAAAATGCAACAATAGTACCCAACTATAGGGCTTGTTTGAATTTCATATCTAAACTAGTTTTCGTTGCAAGCACAGTACCTCGTCTGTTTTGAATGCTCGTTTAAGATACCTATATCTACTAGACATCCATTTTTTCAGTTAAATAAACATTTGCAATGCATGTGACCCACTTTTTAAAGGGCAAAATTGAAAAATCAATCCAATTAATATAGCATAACTACAATGATTTTAAGTTTAAAATTAAGAAATAAAAGAGATACAATGTAAATTATTTATTCAACAATTAACCCTTTCCCCTCAACTTAGATCTTATCTTCTTCACCCTTCTTCTCCATCACCCACCACCATCCCCACCTCCGGCCACCCACTCACCTTCACCCCCTGCTGCCCCCACACTCACTCGCCACAACTATGACCGCCGCCCACTAATATCTCTCACAAAACAACCTTCACCTCCTCCCCTCCCTAACTCTCTCCCTAGAAACAAATGGATCCTCCACCTTCCTCTTTGTCTCTTTCTCTCTCTAAATTAATCTCTCTCCTCCATTACCCTTTCACCTTCGCGCTCCGCCGCCGCCGCCATTCTGATTACACAAAATCGGACATGGCGAAAAATGTGAAAATAGGTGCTAGACCTTTTCTTTCAGATAGTTCCATCAAAATTCTCAAAAAATACATTCCATATGATGAGTGGAAGGCAAAAAGTTCAAAACCAAACACCATTCTTTATTAGGTCAGAACCAAAAGTTATTGCAGGTACAACTAAGCATTCAGACGGATGGCAACGGATGGCAAACCTTTGAATACAATAAATTTCTTGACATTTCGAGTTCAAAAATCATTTGCCTATACTAATAATAACACTAATTTCTACTTAGAATTGTGAATTTCAGATTAATTTATCATGTGAACATGAATCCCAAAATTAACATTCTCAATTTTCGGCGTCAAAGTCAAAATCAATAACACCCAAAAATCAAACCCAAAATCTTCCTGGCTTAAAAAACTATAGACACAATTTTGTAACCAAAATTAAACCATCAATATACACATCAATACGAGCTGAGATTTTGTTATTACGAATCTAGGGTTTTGGTGGGGTGAGGTGGCCTGAGAACTGGAAGATGGAAGAGGAAAAGAAAGTGATAGGAAGACGGAAGGGATGAATTTGGTCACATCAAACAAGTTATGATGATCATGAGTCTATGTGTTGGGTATGCATACTTTAACCCTCCTAGATTTAGATTAGATTTGATTGATACCATAACCTCATCTCTATTTTAAGGACTTTAGACCCATATGTAATGAAGCTTAGACTTCAATTTTTTAGCTAAGTCCATTTTATAGAATATGTTAAATTAGGCTTGAAGACTGGCACAAGACTCATTGGATATGAGGTTGTAGTTCAAAGGTTTCAGATCGCTCCATCAAACCGCTCCAAGCTAATTGCTCCGTGGAATTCCTTATCTGAAATCGCTCTTGAACAACCATGTGCAAACCGCCTTAGTGAACCGCACTTGCAAACTGCATTGCAGTTCCAATCTTGAGACTGCACTTTGAAACTTCTTCACTGGTGAAACCGCTCTTGTCTAAACCGCTTCACACCAGACCGCTCCAATGATTGAAGACTTGAAGTGAACCACATTTGACCGTTGGAATCCACGTCAGCAATATCAAAAGTCAACCACCAAATCTTGTCACGTGACTAAGTACCAGACAAGATCTGCAAGGATCTCGAAAAGGTGACAGATGTCCTAACTACTTTATTTGCAGCTGGAGTCTGATCAGCTTTACTTGCAACTGCTGTACCTAAGGACAAAAGTGGATATTTATGGACCAATGGGAAAGCACCAGTACAGTACTTGCTATAGCTGTGTCCAACGGCTATATCCTTGGTGCTTGAGTATAAATACCCCTAATCTTCATCACTTGAAGATTGCTTGAGAAATTGATTTGATGTGAGTTCATACGAAGTTGAAGCTTTGCCCAGAAAATTTTCAGTCCTTTGAATCTTCATCTTCTTCCTTCAAGAAACATTTTCCCCAGCCCAGAAATCAAGGTTTACACATCAAGAATCATTGTGCTCTACATCTCTTAGATTCAAAGTGCCTTGATCTTGCATACACACACACACCTCACTTGTTTAATCACATAGATTATTCATTTGAGATACACCGATTATAGTCTAGGATTGATCTTCATAGAACAGATTTTAAATCTGAGTATTGTACCTTGTACTTTGTAATCTCTCATACTCAATATAAAATCACTCTTAGAAAATCCAAGACTAACCATCTTGGTAGTGGACGTATATCGTTTAACGATTGAACCACTCCAAATATTGTGTTCTTACATTTCTACATTTATTATTTACTGTGCTTATTAATTATCTATCTTTATCTATGTTTGATCTTATATACAGTTATTCATTATTGTGAATTGTGTTTGAAGTTAACTTTGTCAAACCTCACTTTTCAGTTTTATAACTGCACTGAAAACCGCTTACCAAAACCACTCCTCTAAACCGCTTTGTAACTCTAAATATTCCGATGTGCATTTTGCAATACTACTTGCAGTTTCTAACACACTGCAAGCGATTTTGTAAGCTAGAGGTTGAGTTTTAAAAAAGAGGGCGAAAATTTTGTAACAGCTATTCACCCCCCTAGCTGTTTTTCACCCTTGTTGCCACCTTTGGGACCAACAAGTGGTATCAGAGCAAACACATTTATAAAACCACTGTTTTTCAAGCTTAACGGCTTGTGTGCTGATTCGATATGGCAAACTCAAAAACAATGACAACTGTTAACTATTCACACATTCCCATTTTGGACGAAGATCACTTTGACATCTGGAAAGTCCGAATGCTTATTCATTTGGAGACTATTGATGAGATGCTGGTGGAATGCATGACAAATGGCCCGTTCGTTCCCATGAAGGCCAATACCAATCCAAACACCAGTGCAGAAACTCCAGAAGTCCAAAAGCCAAAAGGCGAGTGATTTGATGAAAAGAAAAGATTAGCTGCCTTAGACAGTAAAGCAAGGCACATCATTTCTGGAACCCTTCCCGTTTCAACCCTTCAAAAGGTGATGTACTTAAAAATCGCAAAGCAGATGTGGGATGCCATAGAGAGCTACCTCGAAGGTGATGATGAGTGCAAGGAGAACAAATTATATGCTGTTGAAAGATCTTACAACAACTTCAACAGAAAATCCAATGAAACCTTGTGCCAGACTTACGATCGCTATGTTGAGGTAGTTAATGCATGTAGATCTCTTGGCAAAACTTTAACTGATAAGGAAATCAATATGACTTTCCTAGCTGCTTTAGGTTCGAGATGGGTCAATAAAGCCACATCTCTAGAAGACTCCAAAGTTTTGAATACTTGGTCGTTAAGTAACTTGTATGAAAACCTTAGAGTCTATGAGCTTAAATTAAATCACATTGAAGAGATTGAAGGGAAAACCAAATCACTTTCTATGTCCGTCGTGGAACATGAGGAGAAACCAACCACATCTAACCAAATCGTTGATTCTTCCATATCAACCTCATCACTCATCGAAATGGATGATGATGATTTTGCCATGTTTGTGAAAAGATTTCAAAAATTTAGAAAATCTTCAAAACCCTTCACAAAATCATTTTCTAAAGGCAAATCTCCAGCAACTTTTTCCAAGGCTGCTGATACAAAGAAAAAAGGTGATGTAGTTTGCTACAACTGTAGGACACCTGGTCACTTTGCATCTGAGTGTCCACAACCAAGATTTGAATATATGAAAAAGAAAACCTCTCCTGCGAAATTTTCTCATCGCAAGGGAATGGTTGCTAAATAGGAAGAGAACTCAAAGGAGTTAGCTACCTGGATTGAAACGGATTCTGGTGATGGAAGTGAAGATGAAACCGAAGAGGTTAATCTCTGCTTAGTTGCAGATGCTTCCGATGATTCAGATACTGAGTCAATCGAGTCGCTAGATATGGAGGATGAAGAGGCCCCTATAAAGATTTCCAAATTTAAATTGGATGATGATGTGAAACTTACTCCCAACATTAAAATAGAGAATTGTTCGTATTCACGTCCTATTTTTACTCCTACAAATGCTCCACCTTCAAAAGTAATTCCAAAGAATAAAATTTTGAAAAAGGTGGTGGAAGAAGTTTCTCCCATGGAACATGAAAGGATGTTCAAGGAAGCTGAAATGATGATCCAAAAATTTCATAATGTTAAGAAAGCATTAGCTTTAGCTCATGATGATATTTCTCATTTGAATACGAAGAAAACTGTACTTAGGTCTGAAATTTCCAATCTTAAAGACCAAGTTAAGAGTATGTCTCCTATTGCTGATCAAAACCGCATCCTAGAAACTAAGGTTGCCGCACTTCAACTTAGGAATGATGATTTGGTTGTCCAGAATCTCGACCTCCAAAAGGTCATTGATGGGTGGACTAAGTCACAAGTCACCTTGGATCAAATTATAGATTCCCAATCGACCAGTGTTAAAGAAGGTCTGGGATTTCAAACAAGTGAAAAGGAGAAGTGTGCATCCTGCTGTGAAAAGGATGAGGAAATTTCTAAACTAACTAAAGAAATTCCTAAGGAGAAGCATGATGTTTCTAAGGGTAAATGACAGGAACAAAAGGCTCAACTTAACTTCCATTATGTCTACCCAAAGAAACAATTTGGGAAAAACTCTTAGATGAAAGGAAAAGATTCAGAGAGTGAAACTGCAGAGGAGGTTTCTTATGCATCTGACCGCACCTCTACTTCAACCGTATCTGGTGGAGTAGGTGGTGCTGCCAACCGCAAGGCTGACCGTCCTTCTTCTTCGACCGCACCTCCTGCCTTCAAAAGCAAGGGGAGCGTTCCTAGAAAAACAACGGTCAAACCAAAGACACCTACCTTTGTCAAGGCTACAACCGCAGTTCCCAAACCGCATGCCAATTCTAAGAAAAGTAAGAAGTTAGTAAAACCTCATGTAGCTCATAGCTATCATAAATGTTCTGTGTGTGATGATTTAGGTCACAAGGCTGCAGAATGCCATTTGTGGTTCACATCCAATGCCAGAAAGAGTAAACCTCCTTCTGTCAAACAGGTGTGGGTCATTAAAGGTTGCTAACCTCAGGACCCAGGGAATAATGGGGACCTCGTTTTAAATGTTTATCTTTCAGGTCCTCTTCTTAATTGTTGGTCACTCCAAGGATAATGAATGGTATCTTGACAGTGGCTGCTCAAGACATATGACTGGAGATAGATCATTACTCGAAGATGTCATTGAAGCAAGTGGTCCGTCTGTAACCTTTGGTGACAACAACAAAGGCAAAACCATTGGGTATGGTGTAATAAGGAGAGGAAACCTAACTATTGAGAAGGTTTCTCTTATTAAAGGACTCAAGCATAACCTCCTTTCAATTTCTCAATTTTGCGACAAAGAAATGCTTTGCAACTTCACTTTTTCAAATTGCTTTATCAAAGATAGCATTTTCGGAGTCACCCTACTCACAGGGATTCGTAAGAGTAATATTTACATTATCGATCTAAATTCTGCATGTAGTATTACTAATCTCTGTTTTGTAGCTAAAAATGTGAGCGAGAATAGTTAGCTATGGCACAAGCGGTTGAGCCACTTGAACTTCAAGTATCTAGCAAAGATTGGAAGGGAAAACCTCGTTCGTGGTTTACCCAAAGTGGCTGACCACCATCCAGAGAAATGCAGTGCATGTCAACTTGGTAAACAAACCGCGTCTTCTTTCACCAGCAAGACCGCGCCCTCAACTGCAAGATGTTTACAACTGCTTCACATAGATTTGTTTGGACCCGTCACCGCTGTCAGCATTGGAGGAAATAGATATACTTAGTGGTGGTGGATGATTATTCAAGATATACATGGGTTGAGATGATGATCACTAAGGACGATTGCTATGAAATCTTAACCTCACTTTTTAGACGGCTCCAAACTCAAAAAGAAGACAACATCGTTAGTGAGTGTTCGATCAGATAATGGAATAGAATTTAAGAACAACGGGGTTGCTCAGTATTGTGATGACCATGGGATTGATCACAATTTCTCGACTGCTGGTGTTCCACAACAAAATGGGGTTGTGGAAAGAAAGAAAAGGACGTTGATAGAAGAAGGAAAGACTATGATTTCTGAAGCAAAGCTACCTCAGTATTTTTAGGCTGAAGCAATAAACACAGCATGCTTCACTCAGAATCGCTCCCTCATCAACAAGACCTATAACAAGACTCCATATGAGCTTTGGAGAGGAAGAACCCTCGACATTGCATTCTTCAAGATCTTTGTCTGCAAATGCTTTATCCTCTACAACGGAAGAGAAAATAGAGGTAAATTCGGAGCCAACGCTGATGAAGGTATTTTTGTTGGGTATGCTAAACATTCAAAAGCTTTTCGTGTTTTCAATAAAACTAGTTTAAAGATAGTTGAGTCTGTCCATGTTACTTTTGATGAACATTCTCTCCTTGAGCCACATATGGCTCCAAATGTTGCTAATGATTTTGCTGAGCATAATGAAATAGGTGAATCCTCTAAAACCGCACCTGAACCTCAACCGCAAAATCCAACACCCTCAACTGAAATTCCCTCAAACCAAAATTATCAAACTGCGCCTGAAGTTCATTCTTCAGATGCAACCGCTAGGGAAGAAGAAGTTGTTGAAAATTCACCCATCCAGCTTATTGAACCTCTTTGTCAACTTACCTTCCATGACTTCGCTGAAGGATCTAACAATGTTTCAATTGAAGATCTTCAGCAAACCTCAGTCCAACCAGACTTACCCTCGGAGGTTAGAGAAGTCAGCAGTCACTCTCTCTCTAATGTGATTGGTGATCTGTTTTCCGGTATTCAAACAAGGAGATCAAACTATGATGAGCACACATCCTTAATTTCTCAAATTGAACCCAAGAATATTGATGAAGCACTCCAATATTCCAGTTGGGTCGTTGCTATATGCAAGAAAAACTCAACCAGTCTGAAAGATGCAAGGTTTGGACATTAGTGCCTAGACCTCAGGATCAAGGAGTGATAGGAACTAAGTGGGTGTTTAGGAATAAGATGGACGAGAATGGAAGCATCACCAGAAATAAAGCAAGGTTGGTTGCATAAGGATTTAGGCAAGAAGAAGGAATCGACTACGACGAAACATTTGCTCCAGTTGCAAGACTAGAAGCAATCAGAATGTTCCTTACCTACGCCTCTTTCAAGCAGTTCAAGTTATATCAAATGGACGTAAAGAGTGCTTTCCTCAATGGTGAACTTCAAGAGACCGTATATATTGCCCAACCGCCTGGATTTGAAGACTCCAAATTTCCCAATTATGTCTACAAACTCCAGAAAGCTTTGTATGGACTCAAACAAGCTCCAAGGGCATGGTATGAGACTCTATTTAAATTTTTACTAGAAAAAGGATTTAAACGCGATAAAATTGATACAACTCTTTTTATTGCCAAATATAATAATCATTCCCTACTTGTTCAAATATATATTGATGATATTATTTTTGATTCTACTAATGAGTTACTTTGTAAGCGTTTTGAGAAGCTAATGAAAAGCAAGTTTGAGATGAGCATGATGGGAGAATTAACATTCTTTCTTGGGCTTCAAATCAATCAATGTGAAGAAGGAATCTTTCTCAGCCAAGCCAAATACACCAAGGAGTTGATAAAGAAGTTTGGACTAGAGAATGCAAAAGCATACGATAGTCCAATGGCCACGGGCAATAAGCTAGATAAAGATCTAAAAGGTAAGAAGGTTGATCAAACATTATATCGAGGTATGATTGGCTCATTACTTTATTTAACTGCTAGTAGGCCCGATATCATGTTTACTGTCTGTGTATGTGCTCGCTATCAAGTAGATCCTAGAGAAGCACATTTAATTGCAGTCAAGCGTATACTCCACTATTTATCTGGAACAACTAACCTTGGACTTTGGTATTCCAAAGATTCGAATTTCGATCTCGTAGGTTATTCAGATGCAGATTATGCAGCTTGCACAATTGACAGAAAAAGCACTAGTGGGACTTGTTATTTCCTTGGAAATAGACTAGTTGCTTGGGCCAACAAGAAGCAAGCATCAGTTTCAGTGTCAACCACAGAGGTTGAATACATTGATGCTGAAAGTTGTTGCTGTCAAATCCTTTGGATGAAGCAACAGTTGGTGGACTATGGAATTGATGAAGGAAATTGTCCAATCATGTGTGACAACACGTCAACAATTTCTATCTCCAACAATCCTGTCATGCACTCCACGACCAAGCATATAGATATCAAATATCATTTCTTCAAACACCATGTAAAAAAGGGAAATATCCATCTAGAGTATGTGGGAACAGACAACCAGATTGCTGATATCCTCACTAAAGCTCTGGACTCCAAGAGGTTCTCATTCCTCGAAGGAGAAATGGGTATGCTATAACTTAAATAAATCCATACTTTTTATTTACTAACTTGTGAGTTAAGTATGTGGATTTTAGGTTGAAAATGCTGTTGAGGTTTCAAACCTCATCCTAGTTGAAACTGCGTGTATACAAACCGCATGTAGTCAACCTTGCAGCCAACCGCCAATTCCAAACCGCTTGCTGCAGCTTGACCACTTGTATCTAAATCGCGTTTCAACTTAGAGTAATTTCTGTTTATTTTTATCTTTATTAAAAAAATTTTGTTCAAATTCTTTTATTTTTGTATAACTACCACGTGGACCAGGTATGTTCTCTTTATTTATTTTTTGGTCCTTATTTTGACATAAGGGTATTTTGTAAATGTTTTTCCACGTTATTTCAAAATTTAAATGCATTTAATGCAAAGAAAACATGAGTATTAAAAACCCTCATGTCAATCGTCATAGGGTACAGTGCAGAAGGTGAAAGGGTGAAAGGGTGCAACAAAATGGAACCATCATCATGTCATTTCCCTTCACCCTAGGCACCACCTATATAAACCTTGTTTGGTGAAACTCCTAAAACTTTTCACTGTCAAACTCTCTGCAAATACCTTATCTACCAAACCACTTTCTCTCTCTATACTTTCTCTCTTAAAACCTCCATTTTCAAACCATAAACCAAAATGACTTCAAAATGTCAAAGAGCATCAACAGTAGCTAGAGCCCCAAAGGGTAACAATTTCTAACCCTAAATCTTTCAATTTCTAAAGTCTGCCATTGATGAACATTGGGAAACTGTTCGTATGCCTTATTTCTGATTTTGGTTGATTTCTTTCTCATTTCTTGCTCATTTTGTGTAAGATTCGTTGGGTTTTGCTCGCAATGTTGTTTAGATTACATCTACATATTTTATTTCATGATCTAAACAAGTTTAGGGCACTGATTTGGTGATTCTCAGTTATAACTTTTCGAAAACCCATTTCTGTGTTCTTCAATTTTCTTGATGATTCTGGGTACAAGTAGTTATTTTGATGTTATATTGACGATATACAACTTGTTAGGATCATTTTGATATGCTATTTGCCCATTTTGGTTAAATTTTTGATAATCTCTGTTCTTCATGTTCATACTATTCTTCGTGTCGGAAAGTAATGAAGTGAAAGTCATTGAGAATGACGAACCTACTTCCTATCAAGAGGCGATGTCCGATCCCGATTCGGATAAATGGTTAGAAGCCATGAAATCCGAATTGCAATCCATGTCGAATAATCAAGTTTGGAACTTGATTGAGCCACCCGAAGGTGTAAAAACCATAGGGTGCAAGTTGGTCTTCAAGAAGAAGACTGACATGGATGGGAAGGTGCATACTTACAAGTCTAGGCTTGTAGCAAAGGGATATAGGCAAACTCATGGTGTAGACTATGATGAAACCTTCTCGCCTGTTGCCATGCTTAAGTCTGTTAGAATTTTGATTGCCATAGCTGCGTATTATGACTATGAGATATGGTAAATGGATGTCAAAACCGCTTTCCTTAATGGAAAACTACTTGAGGATGTATATATGACACAACCCGAAGGTTTTGTTGATCCACGAAATTCTAACAAGGTGTGCAAGTTGCAGAGATCCATTTGAAGCAAGCTTCTAGGAGTTGGAATCTTCATTTTGACGAGAAAATCAAAGAGTTTAGTTTTGTCAAGAACGAAGATGAACCTTGTGTATACATGAAATTCAGTGGGAGCGTAGTGCTATTTCTCTTATTGTATTTCGATGATATCTTACTCATTGGAAACGACATTCCCGCGCTTCAGACTGTCAAGTCTTGGTTAGGGAAATGTTTCTCAATGAAAGATATGGGCGAAGCCGCTTAAATCCTTGGTATCAAGATCTATAGAGATAGATCTAAGAGGATAATTGGTTTGAGTCAAAGTACCTACATTGACAAGGTTCTTAGAAGATTCAAAATGGAAAATTCTAAGAGAGGCAACTTGTTAATGGGTCATGGTGTTACTCTTAGCAAGACGCAGTGTCCTAAGACAACTGATGAGCGAAAGAGGATGAATGAAGTTCCTTACGCTTCAGCTATTGGATCTATCATGTACGCTATGATTTGTACTAGACCCGACGTCTCGTATGCTTTGAGCATGACGAGTCGATACCAATCTGATCCTGGTGAGAACCATTGGATGGCAGTCAAGACAATCCTTAAGTACTTAAGAAGAACTAAGGATGCGTTCTTGGTATTTGGAGGGGTGGAAGAAGATCTTGTTGTAAGAGGTTACACAGATGCTAGCTTCCAAACCTACAAGGATGATTTCCGATCACAGTCGGGATTTGTGTTTATGCTTAACGGAGGTGCGATATGTTGGAAGAGTTCCAAGCAGAGTACTATTGCCGATTCTACTGATGAGGCCGAATATATAGCGGCATCCGATGCAGCTAAGGAGGCAGTTTGGATCAAGAAGTTCATTAGTGACTTAGAAGTTGTTCCAAGTATCACTAATCCGGTGGAACTGTATTGCGACAATAATGGTGCCATTGCGCAAGCAAAGGACCCAAGGTCACATCAGCGATCCAAACATATACTTAGACGTTTCCATCTCATTCGAGAGTTCATTGATTGGGGAGACGTTAAGATATGCAAAGTATCAACCGATGATAACATTGGGGATCCGCTTATAAAGCCCCTCCCACAAGCAAAGCATGATGGTCATGTGAGGTCCATGGGTATTAGATACATAGATGGAGCCTAGTGCAAGTGGGATATTGTTGGTGTAATGCCCTAGGCTATAGTTATGTTTAACTTGAACCACTATGTATCATCTTTATCATTTATTATAGAGCGTGTTTATTCTGTTCATTATATGTTTGCATGTTTATTATATTGAACTGCGTCCCTAGTTGTTGTGAACAACTAGTATAAGTTGGTAATGGATAATCATGGAGATGATTATATGCAAGGAGATGCACATTACACTTATGGATACTTGCTAGAGAACAAGTATTGGACATGACCTACTTATGAGATTTATGACATGGTCTGTTGTCATGATTAAATCTCATGATAGTCGTGTTATTGAATCCTTTGTACCTGAGATTATCATCGTCTTCCACATGGTGAAGATCGTGTTTGATATAGTCTAACACTATCTTTAATCGGATAGAAATAAGGGTTATGTTGGCACGATTGGATTCATGTAGGGAAGAATGATAAGTCAAGATGGGATTTGTCCCTCTTATGAAGAGATATGTTTGCTTGGGCCCTCGATGAATAGTGTTGATAAAATGTGTGACCACACTCAAGTGATTTGATAGAGATCAAATGCATTTGGATTATCAACATATTCGGGATCGAGAAAGCATTGAACGGAATGAGTTGACATAGACCATGACTCATGTTCAATTGGACATCGTGGACAAAGGGATTGTGACATTTGATCTATCGAGGAATTAATCTTTGATGTTATATTAATTGGGTGGATATAATGGTTTGCTAGAAACCACTTATGTCTTGTGAGGTCATGTTTTGACTCACTACCAACATAATATAATTCTTATTGGGTCACACACAAAGAACGAATTTGATTATGGCTGAAACTTGGATTTCTGGCTTGGTCTGTAGTGCGACCTACATTGCCTGGAAAAATTGGAAATTGGCTCTTATGGTCGCGCGACATACCTTGCCTGACATTGGGCATGACTCGTGCTCTTGAGCACGAGTCATTCCCGGGACCAGCACGAGTACTATTTGCATCACGACTCGTATCACGAGTGTTTTTGCATAAGCACGACTCGTGCCCTCAGGCACGAGTCGTGCCCAACGCGAAAAACGTATCCGTACTGCGTTCCAATGCTGGGAAGGTTTTTGTTATTGATAAGGACTTAACCTTAAGTGTTAGAGATTTATACCCATGTATAAATACAAGTCCTTGGTCAACCAAAAACTCTCTCTCACCCTAGATAATTGTTCTAGGTTTATGAAATTCTAGGCTTTGATCAATTCCATAGTTTTTGCCATTGATTATTGAAAACGTTTCAATAATCGAAAAGGATCATCTAGCAATCCAACAAGAAGAGTTCTTGGTTCGTTCGCGTGTGGATCACCATTAGAGGGAGGTTGCTTTATCTCCTAAAACTTGAAGATCTCCATTGTTGATTTCATCACCAAGGTTTTGAACAAGGAAGAAGAAGATCCGATTCGACATCAAAATTCCAAGGCTTGAATTTTGAGATCTATTTTTACAAACGAAATTGCATTAAAGATATGTAATTCTATTTCATGTTTTTCTAATCTCTTCATTCTAGACGGATCTAAGGGCTAGGGTTTTGATGGTCTTTGTTAAAATTTTCACTGCGTTTGTAACCCCAAAACCCAACAATATGTACCTTAAACGAGAATTCAAAACATATGAGATAATGCGTTTGCAACGAAAACTAGTTTAGCTATAAAATACAAACAAACCCTATAGTTCGAGTACTATTGTTGCATTTTTTCCTTAATATAAATACTTTTTTAATTTTCAAATTACTATTTAAATATAAAAATAAACTAATATATGAAAATTTATAAAAATGTTTTTACGGATACAAAGAAGCAAATTACATGAAAATATGAGTTTATTAAAACAATTCAAATTTGTTTAAAAAATCACATCAATGTCCAAACTTGATTTCCAAACACACCCTCAATTTCTTCTCTCTCCCCCTTCAATGAGCACACACAAACCTGCTATTTTGCTATGTGCCCTAAGAACAATAGTAGAAATTGACAAATATAAATGCACAAATTGATTCCTAAACTCACCAATTCAAATGCAATTTCCAACCACCGTGTAAATTCATTAATAAGTTTGCCCCAATCTTTATCTCGAGGTTAATTTTGATTGCGATTTGAAACCCTAAATCATTGTTTGAGAAGCCTCTTTTCCAAAAGTTGCTGGTAAGTTTGGGATTGGGTTTCAATTTGGGTGGGAAAGGGAGATGGAGATGAAGAGGGAGAGGAAGATGGTGAAAAGCTTACCGTCAAGAATCTTGTGCAGAAACTAAGGTTGTAAACGAATCGAACTTTTTTTATTCGATTCGAGTATTCGGTATTCGTATTCGAAATATTCGAATTCGAATTTTTATTTTGATTCGATAAGTATTCGAATACGAATAATATCTCACGATATTCGATTCGAGTATTCGCGAATATTATTCGAATAATATATATATATATATATATATATTTAATATTATAATATATATATTTAATATTATATGTAAAAGTAAAATTAAATGGAAATTCCCTACTCCCAAATTCCAAATTATCTCATCCCCTTCTCTCTCTAAAACACACACACACACACACACACACACACACACACACACACACACACACACACTGTCCCCCTCTCTAAAAACCGAATCTCCGAACCCTAGCTTTCCCCCTTCCTTTTACGGCCTTCTTCTTCAACGCCGTCTCCGTTGTGTTCCTCATCTCTCTCTTTCATCCGGCGACTCCTTGCCTCCTCCCTTTCGCCATAGCCACATGCAAATCTGCAATTACACAACTCACTCTCTCATTGGATTCGCCCGTAATTCGCCAAGAACGGGAGAAGAAGCCGCACGAAGAAGAAGTAGGCCATGGCGGTCACGGCGCTCGCTCCTTCTCCCTCCTTGGATTCACCCGTCAATCTCTGGTATTTCTTGATGATGGGTTTGGTCAAAAGTGAAATGGGTGAGTGGATTTGGGGTTTCTTGAGGATGAGTTTGGTCAAAATCGAAATGGGTAATTGGATTTGGGGTTTCTTGAAAATGGGTTTGATTGAAAGCTAAATGGGTAAGTGAATTTGGGGTTTCTTGATGTTACAAAATGTGTGACGGCTGATTCTAGGGTTTGGTCAAGTGGTGGGTTTGAGCAATTTCGAATTGAATACGAATCGAATACGAATCAACTTTTATAATCGAATATCAAATTCGAATTGAATACAAATCAATTTTTATATTTGAATATCAAACGAAAACGAATACGAATACACAAATATTTTCACGAATACGAATCGAATACGATGATATTCAATTCGATTCGTTTACACCCCTAGCAGACCCTAGATTGAGATTCGACGGAGTGAATGGTGTAAGGGTGAGTGGGTTACAGACGGAAGGGAGAAGAAATGGCAGGGATAACGTTGGCAATATGAAAGTTTGACAAGAATATTTTTGTTCATGGCACGGATCAGAGGCAATTCTGCGATAATTTTAAACACTTAAAACTAAATGGGCTTTCAGAAGCAATCAGACCTAAATGCCAAAAAATAAATAAAAATAAATAAAGTCTTAATCACCTAACCTCTTAGGGTTTGCTTCCGAGTTTTAAAGGAAGAGAAAAGAAAGGGAATGAAAGAGTAGGGAAGGCAAGGAAAGGGAAAAGAAGAAAATTAATTTGTTTTTGAGGTGCTCCGTAATTAGGTAGGAAAGAAAAAGAAAAAAATATAAAATTATATTTGTATTCTTAATGAATGAAAAATAGAGCTTATAATTGAATGGTAAAATAGGTTCATTAAAAAAAATTCTTTTATAATACTCCCTCCGTTCCACCAATTGCTTCACCATTTTCCTTGGGCACGGGAATTATGGTAATGGGAGGGAAAAAAAATGTTGTGAGTGTAATTTGAAAATAGGAGAGAAAATTAGTGGAGGGAATAATAAATTATAATGGTGTTGTGAGTATTAAAATAATGTAGGAGAGAGAATGAGTGGAGGAAATAATAATATTTTATGTCCAAAAAAGGAAAGGTGAAGCTTCTAACGGGACGCCCTTTTGGGTAATTGGTGAAGCTTTTATTGGGACGGAGGGAGTATTCATTTTCTTCTATTTTCTCTCACTTTTAGAATAATTGTATAAGAGGAAAATGTTAAAAAAAAAAATTCATTTCCTTTTCCTCCAATTTTTTTCCTAAAAATTTGTAAGAGCAAACTTATTATTAAGAAAATTATTTTAGATTTCCTCAATTCTCTTTTCCATTCCCCGTTTTTAGAACTCGGGAGGGAACGCACCCTTATTTTAGTTTCATTCATCCTCTTCTCTTTTATGTCTTAGTTCCTCGCCGGACACTCGTTCGTTAAGCCTTAGTCCTCGCCGGAGCTTGAATCCCTCGCTCAATCGCATCTACGTCGGTCCTTCTTCGTGCTCTCTCTCCGGTATGCTCGCAATTTGTATCTATCACACCCACACACACACACATACATACAGACGCACAATTGAACTCGATGAAACAGATCTTCTCCTCGTTTGGCTGAATCAATCATTCTGGGCAGATTCCCTTTTTTTTTAATTTTA
Source organism: Adenophora triphylla var. japonica (assembly GCA_022495995.1). NCBI lineage: Eukaryota > Viridiplantae > Streptophyta > Magnoliopsida > Asterales > Campanulaceae > Adenophora > Adenophora triphylla. Next base: position 98,417 of record JAFEMH010002428.1, read on the forward strand.
CTAATTACAGTATCTAACTTGTTTGAATGTCAGAAATTTAAGAATACCTCATAATAGTTTGTGAATTTCAAATTTTTTTTGCCCCTTTGTGTAAGCAAATCGAAGCAATCAAAGTTGTTTAGGCTCACTGTTAGCATCACTGCCTTCATTAGATGTTTTGTGTGATACTATACATAGTTTGCAAATTCTAGTTTTTTGTTTCTCATTGAGAATCACTGCACTGCCCTTAATAATAAGATTATATGAAAGTATAACATTTAATAAGTTGGATAAGTGTGTGTAATTTTAAATATTTTTTAATTTATTGTGATTTTCAAAATTAATGTTAAATATGCAAAAAATTCATAGTTAGAAGCAGATTAGTGTTTTATTTTGATCAATTAGAGATCTGGTAGGTAATTAGATATGTTATACTTATATTTGGGAAGAGTTTTATTTGCATTCAAAGTCCTAGAGCATTTTATTTGCATTCAAAGTCCTAGATTAGGCTTATCTTTAAGAGATTTTTATTTGTTTTCTGTGTTCTAGAAATATTGTAAGTAGGGTATTTTATTATTGCTTATTGAACGAGTTTTGAAATCAATGGTGAAATCTGAAAATTAATTGAAAATGGGTAGAAATTTGAGGCTTTGACCAATAAGTCCCTTAGATAAATGAAAAAGATCAATAAAACCACACATTTTCAAAACATACCAATAAGTCCCTGAAATTTCGCTGAACCAAAATACCCCTCGGCCACATTCACGCGCCAAAGAACGTAGCATCCTCCCACGTGCCCACCCAAGCAGCACTTTCCCTCTCTCTCTCTCTCTCTCTCTCTCTCTCTCTCTCTTTACATTTTTCTTCTTTTACTTTCTTTCTCTCTCCTTTTCTCTCTTCCTTTATTTCTCTTAAATTTTTAAAATGCAATATCTCAAAATTTAAAAGTCGAAAAAATTATCCGAAATCACTATTTTAATCGCATCGCCAAGACGAATCAAACAAGTTTACTCATCATATATTTCAAATTTTAATTTCAACAAATGTGAAATAGATTTCACAGTTCTATAAAAGTGACATAAAACAGTGAAATCTATCACACAATTATGCACAATAACTGTGAAAATCATTACACAGTTATTTACATTAAATTCAACAACCGTGAAACTTGTTCTACAATTGTCCTAAAGGAATGACATAAAAATAACTGTGAAATGGAATTCACAGTTATGCACAATGTGAAAATCAACACAGTTATGCACAATAACTGTGAAAATCAACACAGTTATGCACAATAACTGTGAAAATCAACACAGTTATGCACATCAAACCCAACAATCGTGAAACTTGTTCTACAGTTGTCCTAAAGGATTGACATAAAAATAAATGTGAAATGAAATTCACAGTTATGCACAATAACTATGAAAATGATTACACATTTATTTACATTAAACACAACAACCGTAAAACTTGTTCTACAGTTGTCCTGAAGGAATGACACAAAAATAACACTCATAACTATAACTGAGAAATTGACCTCACAGTGTGCACAAACATAATTCTCAGCTTGAAAATGTGCAAATCATTACACAGTTATGCACAATAACTGTGAAAATCATTGCACATTTATTTATATCAAACCCAACAACCGTGAAACTTGTTCTACAGTTGTCCTAAAGGAATGACATAAAAATAACTGTGAAATGGAATTCACAGTTATGCACAATAACTGTGAAAATCATTACACAGTTATTTACATCAAACCCAACAACCGTGAAACTTGTTCTACAGTTGTCCTAAAGGAATGAAATAAAAATAACTGTGAAATGGAATTCACAGTTATGCACAATAACTGTGAAAATCATGACACGATTATTTACATTAAACCCAACAACCGTGAAACTTGTTCTACAGTTGTCCTAAAGGAATGACACAAAAATAACACTCATAACTATAACTGAGAAATTGACCTCACAGTTGTGCACAACAGAAATTGACCTCAACAATCATAACTGAGAAATTGACCTCACTGTTGTTCTATTTCACAGTTATATAAAAATGTGAAATAGTACAAATGTGTCGATTACAAAGGAATAACCTAACAAACTAGGCCTATCTAAAAATGTATCACAATTGGATTTTACATCCAAAAGACTACCTATACCCCTGTAACAAAATCCAAAACCAAACACAAACTGACTATCATATTATACACTATCTACAAATGTGTCATTACCATGAAATTTAGACAAAGTTGCCACTAAATTTCCTTTTTCTTCCTTTGTTAAATCACTACCAGACTTTGCCTTCCACATTTCCAAACATCCAAACAGATTAATACCAAGACAGATTGATGTATTGTTTATCCACACATTCCATAAGCATTTGTTTATCCAATTAACCATAGAAACATCCACCACCATAAAATCAGGCAATTGATATACACTACTGCTTTTACTTCTGAAGTCTTCCAATCTGCTGGTATTTGTTAGAAGGAAAGTTGTGTGCGGTACCTACACAGAATAAATTTCAGAGTGATTTCCCAGAAAAATAAAATTGATATGACCAATCTGCTGGGATTTCTCCACATTGCTTACATTGTTCATCTTCCAAGATGGGAAGGTGTATGAAGCTCCCAGTATTGTGAAAAAATAATGGGTCCAAAAGTAATTTCCAACATAGCTGAAGATAAATTATCCACAAACTTGCATGTGACAACATTAAGTAAGTTAACACCCAACCAGAATATTAAAGATTTAAGAGCCTAACATAATGCAGGATTTGCAGAAAGGTTTCATTTGAACACTGTTATTTTCAAAGGATAAAAACCAGTAGAAGTAACAGGCGCTAGAATAACCAAGTAAAAGTGTTACGAGCCTAGCGTAATGCATCATTGGTAGAAAAGTTTCACCTCTAAGAGAGTGGCTGCATCCGCCATATCCATTATCAAAATCCTTTATCCTCCTCAGACTCTCATAAGAAGCCAATAACACTTCGGCTTCTATGGCATAATCTCAGGTCAGATATATCAACATAACACAAATTCCTCTCTATGAACTCCAAAATCCAAATTATCATATCCAGAAGACTTCGCCAACACCAATTTACTGTAAGCAACATCAAAAGTAGTCAGAATCAATCAGAAAATAACTTTATCAGCACAATTCACACACCAAACAACCGAAATCAAACAGAATTCAAAACAAAATATCCAAAACCAAATTTAACGGTCATCCCCAAATCAGAAAGAACCCTAGGTCATTACAGATAGCTCGCCGCCGGGAATGAAAATATCCATCTTCTCCAACGAGTCGCTGAGCTCCTTCTCGGTGATTTGGCCGTCCCCGTTTCGATCGAACATCTGGAACACGTCGGAGCTCGTCAATTGCGACATAGAGAGAGAGAGAGAATCGCCAATTTGCTCATAGAGAGAAGAGAAACACATCGTCAATTGCAGAGAAAGCCAATTGCGGCATCGTCAATTGAATCAGAGAAAGCCAATTGCGTATAGAGAGAGAAAGCAATTGCGCATAGAGAGAGAGAGAGAGAGAGAGAGAATGAGCGAGGGCAGTTTCGCCATTTAAATGCTTATGAAATATTTTAAAAGTAGCAAGGGGTTTATTGGTAAAATGGATTTCAAACTATGGACCCTAAGGTAGAATATGAAATGTGGTGTTTTTTTTTTATAAATTCCACCTTCTAACAGGGACTTATTGGTAAAAATCCCTAGAAATTTTGCAGAAGAATAGATGGAAATACCCATTTGACCTTCTACTGATTCACATTAGTCAATCGATTGTTGAGATGGGGAAGAGCGGAGAAGAACTTCAACCGGAGATAGGGCAGGGTAAATTGGAAATACACATTTAAGCGAAAGTTATCCCAACTATAGTTAGAGATATGGGGTAAATTGGCCACGTGTTACATTTTCAAAGGCGTCCGTTTTTTAGACTTAAACGGCTCATCCGTTTTAAATTTATTCTCAAATTATAGTGTTCAGCTGAAGCTTGAAATTTCTTGTTTCGATTATAGTGTTCTTTTTCTTATCCTATATCTTGATGCTTTCTATAGTGAGGAAAATGATTAAAATAAATACTTCGACATATTTTTTTCAAAAAAAAAAAGTTGATAATCTTTTGGCCTTTATTCGAAGCTGCAAACTACGGATGAGAAATAATAAAGTCACAACAAAAGCACAAAAATTTGGTCACAAACGTAATTGGCAATTAATTGGATGTTCTTTTTTGTAGGCCCCATTACTCAATAATTAAACATCCAATAAATTATTGCCAGTTGTGCTTATGGCCAATATTTTGTAAATTTTTTTGTGCCCCATGCATTGCTTTTTCTTGTTGATTGGTTTCCCCAATTTATGATGAGTGTCATTGTGAAAATTGTGTATTGATAATGATATTCCATTTAGTTGGTATTACACACTTGACCTTTAAATTTCACACAAAGTAGATTAAGAGAATGTTTGAAGCCACAAAAGTTAGTCACGAGTGATTGGATGAAAGTTTCTATCAAAGTTGGAAAGTCAAAGTTCATCAGGTATACAAAGGAAAAATTCTAGAGCATCTCAACTGGTTGGGAGAATTGCTACGAAGTCTATTGAGGCGATAATCAATGAACCTTGAGTTTTTCTCTTTTATATTCGACGAACCTTGAACGTTCTAACTTTTCCAACATTGGTAGCAATTTCATATCGCGTTGATGCAATGAAGAACTTTATGTATTGATGTCAAACAAATCTTCACAATAGTGACTAACTTTTACGACTTCAAACTTCCACCTTAATCTAATTTGTGACAGTTTAAGGCAAACCGTTGTCCTACCGAGTGGAATATCATTAATCGAAAAAATTCGCTGTGGCACTAATTATAAATTGAGGGTTTTGACCAATCATCAAGAAAATCAGTATTAGTAGTTGCAGATTCAAAGAAAGGCTATCTAAACCTTTTTTTATATATATATTTGGAAAAATGGATGGTTTTGAACTATTTTATTTTGATTTCTTTTAACACAGATAAAACAGAAGAGGAACAAATAAGAGGAGGAAAATGGCAATTCACAAGAAACAAGAAATTTCATGTTTCGACTCTGGGACCAATTGTCACAGTGAGATTATGCGAAAAAGATAAACTCTATAGTTCTTTGATTGCGCACAACAATATCCTAAAAACAGCCTTCAAGGATCCATTGATTTCATCAAAAAACACATAATAATTTGGAATAAAGACAAACTCAAAACTTCATTAAGTAATCAATAATATCTGTCATTTCTTGAATTACACAGTACCCTACTTATAATATTTCTAGGAATTATCAAACAAATGAACCCACCTAAAGATTAACCTAAAGATTAACTTAATCATGTTACCTAATAGACCTCTATTTATCAAAATAAATCCTTAATCTGCTTCTAACTATGAATTTACTACCTATTTAATATTAATTCCGAAAATTATAATATAAATAATTAAAATTTACATCCGAACTTATTAAATGTTGAGTCATGCTCCTGCTATCTTATATGTTGTCCAAGGTCTAGATAAGCAAAGTTCAAGTTGTTGAGTATCCAAGGTTTAGAGAAAATTTACGTAAGTTCATTGATTTAATTTGTAACTTTATGAACTTGTAGTGGTAAAGTGTAATTTTCTGATGATCAAAAGGGGGCTAGTCGCTAGTCACCCTTCCTTCATTTCAAGTAGCTTGCTCCTGCCCTGCTCTTGCTGGGTTCACTCCTATAGCCATTTTGGAGTAGGGGTTAGCCTAGTAATATGATAAAGTTAAAAGGTCATTTGGATCCCAGTTGTGGATATTTGGACCCCAAATATTAGCTCCCTTCTTTCTTCACTGATCAAAAGTTGCAATTGTGGTACTTGTATTCGGTGGCGTAGCCAGAAAATTTCGGGAAGGGGGTCAAGATTGGGGGGGGGGGGTTACTTATGATATTAAAATTGGAATAAAGGGAGTCAAAATTATATCATATTACAAATTTTACCAAATATAAAAGTGGTTGGAATAGACAAAAAAATTTTACTGTATTTTTTTTTTCAAAATTTAGAGGTACTAAAATAACATTTTCCAAAAGTGAAGGGGGGCCGAGTGACCCCCATCTCATATGTGTGGCTTTGCCACTGCTTGTATTTGTTCCACTCTGTCATTCATTCCTTTGATTTAAGCTTATTCCTTGATCATTTATTAGTGGCAAGCTGTTCTGCTTAATTGACTTGCATCTCTCTCTGTCAATCACTCCTCTTTCCTGTTGTTATGTATTTTTTATTTTCCTGATGTAGGTGAAACATCGTTGCCCAAGAAAGCGGAGAAAGGTGATAGCTCTCCACTATGGGGGCTACTGCCTGGATTCTTCTTGTTATAACTACTCTCACGGTAATTATGACTCGTGTTTTGTATGTAATATGGCGAAGTAGCAAACCACTTCGAAATTCGTCCCCACAAAAACTCAGCACCCTCATTATTCTGGGTTCAGGTGTGTTCCTAATTAGCCTTCTAGTCACTGCATTGTTTTCTTTGTTTTTCTTATTATTACTTCGGTTTGAGACATAGGGGGTCATACTGCGGAGATGCTAAATCTCTTATCTGTGCTGCAAAGAGATAGGCTTACTCCAAGATTCTACATTGCTGCGGCCACCGATAATATGAGTCTTCAAAAGGCTCGCTCGTTTGAAAAGTCGTTTGTTGATCAGGTTGGTTGCAATTAACTCGCAAAGATTGTTACTGTATCATCAACAGTAGTTGTTGTTCTCTATGTTTGCTGTAATCCTTTCTTTTTGCATTGATGTGTTTCTTTTAGGAAGAGAACATTAGTAATGAATGAGTTAAATTAGAATTAACCTTGAGTCTGCATTTATCTACCAAGCTCTTTCCTGATTTTGGCGACTAACTCTGTTTGCCATTGCTATATTTGCTTTTATAACAACGAATCCTTTCATTCTTCCTTGACACCTGGAACACAGCTGTTAGCAAAAACACCTGTTCAAATCACACTTGAGAAATTTTAGTTTGAAAACAATAACATAAATCTGTAACTTGCTGCTGAGAAGGAAGACACTATCCTTAATCTGCCGTTTCTATTTAGAGGAGCTTCCTGTAGTCATCCTTTTTCTTGCTTAGCGTTTTCATTTCTCAAGCACAGATACGAAAATTGTGATGCAGTAGCTGCGTCCACTAAGGATTAAAATGAGAGGTTTTGTAATTCATATTAACTGAGTGGGAAGGGATCGAAGCAGATCAAGTCTAGGATCTCAGGATTCCGAGTTCTTCGTTCAACCAATAAAGACGTTCTCGACCTATCAGATCCACTGAAAACAATTAAAAAAGTATATCTCCTTTCAAAATAGTTATGTTGAAGTCAGGTGTCTGGACTTTAGTCTTGTCTTTGGCTATTGAAAGGGATAGTTAACTCTGTGGTAGCCTCAGCCAAATCCATGGGGCACCGGACACTATTGATTGTACTTTAACGGCGGATCTCATCTACCCAGTCACTGGCTAGTTTCCTCGGTCAACTTGGCAGTGAGTGCACACTGATTTATTACAACTATGTACTCCTGTGGGTTTGTTGAATATATCCTCCTTCAAGAGGAAATTTGCTGTTGCACCCGTTTCTGGGATAAAGGAAGTGCTTATCCATGGACTAAATGATGATGAAGAAAGAAAAAAGGATTTTATAGAAGTGTTACTTAATGACATGCTTTGTATTTAGCTATATTGAAGGGCCAATGTTCCAGGAGTGCTCTCTGTTCCTCATTGAGCTTTTTTATACTTGCTTAGCTTCACGGTTCAAGGTCAGTCACTTGGTTTATATGCTATTCTCTCCATCCAAACTGACCGTCCCTTTTGAGTTAGAAAAAAATCAGAAACTGACATTTTTGGGAATAACATGAAGACACAAACCAACTAGCTATATGTAGTGCTATTATGCTGGAATAAACCCTGTTAGTAACAAACTGAATGGCTTTAGACCTCTGGCCTCTTCCAGAAGGGTAGACGATATTGATAAAAAAGTGAATCTGCATTTATCTATTAAGCCCTTTCCTGCTTTTGGCGTCTAACTCTTTTTGCCATTTCTATATTTGCTTTTATGACAACAAATATATTTCCATGTACCAAAAAAAAAAATCCTTCCATTTTTCCTTGACACTAGGAACATAGCTGTGCGCAAAAATATCTGTTCAAATGACGCATAAAAAATTTCAGTTTGAAAACAATAAGATAAATCTTCAACTTGCTGCTAAGAAGGAAATCTGTATTTTCCTTTTTTTTGTGTGTGTGGGGGGGGGGAGGGGATATCTAAGGTTCACTGTTACACATGTTTCTGGGATAAAGGAGTCTAAGCACTTATCCATAGACTAAATGATGATGAAGAAAGAAAAAAAGGATTTTATAGGAGTGTTACTTAATGGCACACTTTGTGTTAGATATATTGAAGGGTTAATGTGCTAGGAGTGCATTCAGGGTTCCTCATTGAGCTTTTGTTACTTGCTTTGCTTCATGGTTCACGGTCAGTCTCCAGCTATTGGTTTATATGCTATTCTCTCCATCTCAAATTGAGCACATCCGTTTTGAGTCTTTTGGGGAGAAAAAATGGAAATTGACTTTTGAGTCACGTTGGTAGTGCATTACATATGTCCATAGTTTCCTAACCATACTATTGTACTTGCTTGTTAAAAGGAACTTCATAGAAAAAGAGACTCATTTTTGGAACAAAAAAATCTCAAGAGGGACAGTTATCGTTATTTTTTTGCAATATTCATTATAACTGAGACTTTTCAACATATCATTTGATTTTTATTTGAATAAAATAATGTGTAAGTTAACCAGAGGCTCATAGGCACTTTGTCTTCATGCCTCTGGGTACACAATTATTTAGGGATTGTCTTTTGGCGTTGCTCACTTTTATTCCTTAAAAATATAGTTGCAAATAAACTATTTTGCATGTTTATGCTACCAATAAAAGATGAACAAATAAATTATAATGTTCTCTATTTTTTTTTCTTGTTTCTCTTGTTTTTCTTCACACTTATTTCTTCTTTTAAATATATTATCAGCTTTAATAATAATTTTATATATTATTTCTATTTTTAGCTATTATTATTTATTTATTTCCATCTTTTTTTCCAAAAAAAGACATTTTTTTAACATCTCACTTTTCTTTGTTTCTCACTTCTTCTTTGACTATTCTATACGATGATTCATGTTTGCCGATCTCAAATCATGTTGGGACTAAGGCTTTGTTGTTGTTGTTGCTCTCTATTTACAACATTATTGCATGTATCCACTTATTGAAAATTACGTGTTTCAGCATTCCCTTATTTCTTCTTCCTAATGAATTCTGATTTCTGGTGAAGTATGACCCTAACTGCTCCATCTTGATTCTTGTTTCGTAGGCAGGCTTCACGTTGGCTGAAAATAGCCAGTTTCTGCAAATATATCGAAGCCGTGAAGTAGGTCAATCGTATATAACTTCTGTTGGAACAACCTTAATTGCTATCGCTCATGCCCTGTGGTTAATGGTGAAAATCAGGCCTCAAGTGGTATTTATTTTACCCCAATTGGTTACAATTTCAGATTTCTTATCTTATTTAAGTTTGTCCTCCCTAACAATGTGGCAATAATTTTTTCTTCTTTATACAGATTCTATGCAATGGCCCTGGGACTTGTATACCACTATGTGCAATTGCGTTCCTGTTCAAGGTTTGGATTCTTTAACTTCAGAGTTCTTCTGCCTCCAAATTTATCCAAAGTTGCAATGTAGGGTTTATATTAGTATCAGGTTTTGGTAATTTAGGGATCAATATTTACATGTCGTTGCAATCTAGGGGGAAACATAACAGATGTTAAATAAATTAATGGAACTATAGTCATTTTTCAGACTTGTGTCTTTTAGTGACAAAAACGACTTTTACCGTTCACATAGTTCTTTCCCCACAATTTTGACCATTTCCATCGCCCTCCCCTGTGGTTTGTCAAATTAAATAACAAATTTATAATAATGTTGTTTTATAAATAGGTTTAATTTTAATACTCCCTCCTCCCCGGAAAGATAGTCTCACTTGATTGAACTTGACAAAAACGTGGATCATTATTAGACTGGCTATATGAATCCTTGTACATATATATATCTTCTAATACAGTAGAAGAACATGAGAGCATTATGTCCAAGGGTGTGTTTGGTAGCATTAAGCGCTGGTTGCTGAGTATGGTGCTGACCGAGTAAGTAAATGCATGCTGACTGAGTAAGCAACGATTAGCAGCTTCAACCAGATTCAGAGGCGGGTCAGCAATAATTATCAAACATGCTGAATGGTATAATGTGCTGACTGAGTCAACATTAGCCCCATTCAGAGGTCTATTAAGTGCAATCAAACGGGGCCTAAGTTCTTGACTGAGTCAAGCCCATCCTTACTTCCTAGAACCTCCTCGCTGCAACCATGTGTATTTTGTGATCCAAGTAGTGAGAGTCTTTGCAAGTGAAACCTTAATTAATCTCCTATGTCGTAAAACTTTTAGCTGTTGTAGGCATGGGAAAGCTTCTTTGAAATTATTATTATTTAAAAAAAAAACAATATATGGAGTAGTTTTATAAATAATGTACTTATACTTTTGCTATTAAATTTGACCAATCCTCTATAGAGTGGGATGGAAATAGCCAAACTGGAGGGGAGGGAATTATGTGAATGGTTAAAGTTATTTTTGTTACTCGTTCTAAAAAGACATGTGTCTGGTACATGACCAGAGTTTCCTTGATTTATTTAGCGCCTGTTAAGTTTACCCTCAGATTGCAATGAAATGTAATCATTGAGCCCTAAATTGACAAATTGTATATGGAGTACTATAGTCAGATTGCAACTCCGGATAAGCTTGGACTTGGAGGCAGAATGGTGCAATTTCCCATAAATAACTTGAAAAATTGTAAGTGGTTTTGGACCGTGTAATTGTACCTGCAGGTATTTGGAGTTAGATGGTCATCCATTTTCTACGTAGAGAGTATTGCACGAGTGAAGAAATTATCTTTAAGTGGTTTGCTACTTTACAAGTTACGAATGGCTGATCAATTATTTGTCCAGTGGCCACAACTACAAAGAAAATATCCCCATGCCCATTATGTGGGCTGTCTCATGTAGCTGATTCAGTTCAACTCTGGCACCTCTGCCATATTTCCCGGCTGACCTGCACCTGAATCTTTTGAGCCCCTTCTAATCCGCATCTGAATCTTTTGAGCAAAAAAAAAAAAATAAAAAAAAAAAAAAAATTGAGCCCCACCTATTCTGCATCTGAATCTTTTGAACCCCCGCCTAATCTGCATCTGTATTGTTTGAGCCCCGAGAATTGGAACTCATTACTTACGGTTGAGAAAGTACTCTGACTACCATACTAGGTCAATTTATGTGGACCTAATTAACTGCTCAAGCTCCTTGAACTGCATTTTGTATTAGGAACTGTTGTAATTTTGGGTTCCAATAAAACGCCAAGTTTCAAATTAAGCAATTAGATGCATCCCTTTGTTTTTTTTTTTTTTGGTACAGATGAGAGTTTTGTTAGGTTATCCTTATGCTTGTACTCATTTCTGAAAACTTGATTTGAGGAAAAGGCATTTTGACAAGTTTTAAATGAGTCAAAAGATAGGTTTCATTTTGTTTCAACCCCCCCCCCCCCCACCTTCTTCAACTTTATTTAAATTAATGATTAATTTATTATCACTATTTCTCTTCAATAATGCCAACTCTGAATAATGATTTAGTCATCCCAACACCACACCTAGTGCTAATAGCATGAAGATTCTTTTCACAAGCTATGTTGGGTTTGGTGCCATATAAATTGGGGACGCCTAAATTAGGAGATTAAACAAGCAAATTCGGAATTTCTAACACAGTCGAGGGAAGCGACCGCGCAAGCAAGGGCGCATGACCGCACCAAGTTTCTGCTAAGAGTGAGCGATCGCGCCCTTATTGGGGTGATCGCGCCCTCGGTCTGGAAAGGGCTTTTCAGCGACAGATTTTGGCCCAGGGTTGAAAACCCTGCAGGGTTGGAGTAGGCATATAAATAGAGCCTACCCCCAACCATGTTTGTAGTTTCTTTTGCTCATCTGTTTTTCTAGATCTAGGATTTGCACAGAAATGAATTATTTGCCAATAATTCGTGCACTAGATTAGAGATTGTAATCTGTTGATATCCAGAAGATAATAATATTCTCTCACTATGCTCGTGCACGTATTCAAGATGGTGAACCACGTATATTTGTGTATTGTGTGATTGTTCCTTGTTTTCTATCTTCTATATAGACTCTGTTCTAACAAACTGGTATCAGAGCCGGCCAGGCTGAGAAAGGTATAGGGTTATTTCACTGCAGAAAAAGATGGGATCAGGAATTGAATCACCGGTCGACAAGTTTAATGGGAATAATAGTTTTTCATTTTGACAAATCAAGATAAAAGCCTTGTTGAGAGACAAAAGCTTGTGGGCTCCAGTGGCCACTGCAATCAGGGATCGTCAGGATTCAAACGGCAAAGCAGAAGCCGTTACCACCGGTGCTGTCACGGCTGCAACATCAGAAGGTTCGGAGAAAGCGAAGAAGGTAGAAGAGAAAGAAGAGGTAGATCTGATCGTGCTATATAAGAGGGCCCACTCTAAAATCATCAGGTGTCTAGATGATGATGTTCTAGCGGATATACCATATACTGATTGCGGAGGTGCTTTGTGGCTTGCGTTGGAAGACATGTATTTGACACGATCATCGACCAACAAACTATATTTGAAGCAGATACTATATTCTCTCCGAATGTAGGAAGGTATGCCCATTAGGGATCACCTAGATAGATTTACATATTTATTACTTGAACTGCGTAATATATATGTTAAGGTTGCTAATGAGGATGCTGCATTAATGATTCTTGTTTCTTTGCTTGTATCATATAAGTACTACGTTGACTCTAGTATTAGTGGTAAGGAGACGATGACTCTAGAGAATGTGTAATCCTCGCTAAAGACTAGAGAGTTACGTCGTAAGGCAAGCAGTAATAGTGGTACAAATAATCAGTCAAGTTGTTTGGTTGCGGAAGGTATCAGAGGTTCTAGCAGTAAACAGAAGAAGAAGTATTCTGGCAAGAAGGGTTTGAAACCTGATGATATTTGTAATTACTGCAAGGGGAAGGGACATTGGAAGACATACTCCCTCCGTCCCACTCCAATTGATACTTATTTCCTTTTTGGTCCGTCCCACACCAATTGATACTTACCCAAAATGGAAAGGAATCTTCACTATTTACCCCACTCATTCTCTCTCCTATTTTACTTTTTCACTCACAACATTCTCTCTCCTAACTATTCCTCCCACTCATTCTCTCTCCTATTTTACTTTTACACTCACAACATTCTCTCTCCACTTTTTCTCTCTCTTACCTTTCCTTAATATGTGTGCCCTTTTTTTGGTATCCATTGCTATGGGACGGAGGGAGTATTGTATTAGGAAAAAACGAGGCGAGCCTCCAAATCGCAATGAAGCTAATGCTGTTGCAGTTGATACTAGCAGCTTTGATGGGAATTATACTCTATTGATTGAAGAATGTGCAAAAATAGTCGGATGCGTGAATTCTTAATTCTGAGGCTTTTTATCATATCAGTCCGAGAAGAGATACCATAGTTGGGGGGGGGGTGTATGGCAGATCTATAGAAGACCTGTAAGAACTGTAAGGAAGACTCAAGAACAAAACATTTAAACTAAGACTCAAGAACAAGAACTTACTTAACTAGAGAGAATAGAGAGAAGGAAGAGATATATAAGAAACTAAGTTTATATTTCTTCAAGGGATGATTACAAATGAAAACATTACCCCCTATTTATAGTACATAAGGGGGAATACAAACAACAAACTTTTTACAAGGAGATAAGCACTATTTTATCTTTATTTAGCACTATCTTATCTTTATTTTACAATCACACATAATGCTTTTAAAAGAAATCATCCTTAAGAAGATGACCTAAATGCTTACATAATGAAAAGATGCCCTAAGCGCTTACATCATTGGAGTAATGACATAATCATGATGGATGGAGCTTGTCATCAATTGCTGATTTTATTTTCATCTAGAATCTGGATGAGATGGGTCATCTTCATAAGGATCAAAGTAGCTTCCTTCATTATCACTTTCATCGCTCTCTGGCAAATAGTCAGTACTGTCTGGTGTCAAATACTTGGTGAGGTGTGATACATTCCAGTCTTCTAACGCTGCAATCCATTTTACAGCTACTGGGTGATCTTTTGGCCAAACTTCTTTTGCAGACAGTATTTTTACCGGGATTGATTTTGGGTCAACCCTGTTAGCTCGTGCCATCTCTTCTCTCATGCCTATATGGATATCTTGATATTTCATGGAGATCTGGAGATCTTTCCTGTCAAGATTATACCACTCATGGATGAAAGCAATTGGAGCATGATAGACAAACGACTGTTCTTGATTTTTGATGATTGCTGGTGGAAGATATGAGCATGACCTTCGGAATATTATTACCACTTGATTTTTACGCTTTGGGGTGGTAAGCATATGCATCCATTGGTGAGAAGGGAGGAACCACTCGAAGAATTTGAATAAATAGCGGGAATTGTGGGGCATCCGGTCAAAGTGGGATTGATGGAGATATGATTGGAGTCGGACTGTGTTGAAATTGACAGCAATAGTATACGTTTCAGATAAATACTAGAAAAAGCAGAGTGCTTCTTTTGAAAAATTAAACAAGTCATATATCCTGAAGATATTCAAGAAAGGATATTCTGGATGAAATTTGTAGCTGTCCATAATTATGCCAAATTTATGAAGAATGATAGTGAAAAGGGCTTGGTGGTTTGGGATGACTCTTTGGATGTGAGTCATATCTGCAATGACTTCAGTGACTTCTTCGGGAAGGTGAAGGACATGGAATATTTCGGGGGCTTCCAAGGAAGAAGTGTTTGGGCCAGAAGAGGAAGAGACTTTATCGACGGTGAACACCATTTGAAGGATGGAATGGTTTATCTGGGAAACCATAAGGGCAGTGCATTTCCTTTTATAGTGACTAGGCCTTGAAAGGAAATCAGCAAGGACGTTTGTCGTACCTTTGATATTCTTCACAGTAAATTTCCATTGGGAAAATCAATTGGCCAATCGTAAGAGCTGTGACTGGGGAAGTGCTCTTCGCTTGAATTATAGCATGTGTGGAAAGGATGACATGTCCATCTCAACTTGGAATTCGTGCCCGATTAGATGAAACTGGAATTTTTCTATTCCTCTTTTGAATGCAATAATCTCTTTGAAAGTGGAGTGGTAGTGCTGTTCTGACTGTTTGAACGTGCCACTCTTGTAGCCACATATTGATATTTTGTCTTTGTCTTGGACGAATAATACTGGTGCCCTATACTCATCACTAGCATCAGTATAGTATTCTCTTTTCTGATGAAGTTGGAATCTTTAAAGGGGGCATCACATCAGTCAGTTTTTTAATCGCCTTGACTGCATCCGTTTGTTTTATTGTCCAAGGGGGAGGATCCTTTTTTAGTATGGGGAACAGCCACACTGTATGACTTAATAGCTTGGGTAAGAAATCAACCATATAGTTGATTAGTCCAAGGAACTGTTGAACTGCTTTTGGAGAAGATAATTCATCTGGAAATCTGTACATCTCTTGAGCTATGTGGGGCTGAAGCTGATATTTGCCATCAGATATGTCCATGCTAAGGAAATTGAGATGATACACCAATCTGCATCTTCTTTTATGACAGCATTATACCATACTTTGTGACCAGGGAATGAAACTTCGAGAGTAAGTCTATGTGAGACTTTTCATCAGCAAAATACAACAAAATATCATCAATATAAATCAGGGCATTAGAAAGTATAGGTTCAAAAATGGTTACCATTGCCTTTTGAAAAGCAGAGGGTGCATTTTTTAAACCAAATGACATGACTTTCCACTGGTAATGATGATCAGGTATGCAAAAGGCGTCTTTGGTCTATCTTCAGGAGTGATTCCTAATTGCCAAAAACCTGACTTGAGATCAAACTTGGAGAGGACTTTCGCATCCGAAAGAGATTGGAATAATGATTTTTTCTGTGGAAGAGGAAATTTATCATCTGCCAAAAAATGATTTAATGGCTGATAATTAATAACCAATCTTAGCTTTCCTCGAACATGCTCACTACACTTGTTGACATAGAAAGCTTCGTATGCCCATGGAGATGACGTGGGCTCGATAATTCCTTGGCCAATTAGTTCAATGCATTCTTGGAGGGCAAGTTGGTAATGGTCTGGATTCATTCCAGGATGACTAGCTCTGGTAGGATCGACATCTTCATTTTGCTTAAATGGCAAGGAAACAAAGAATGAGGGGTTTAGCCACAAAGGTGATGAGTGTTTGGAGAGGAACTCAGTATGGGAAGAGGCACATGGGGTTTGGATAATCTGGTGTTTTAGTGACTCAATGAAATTGGCAGATGCCATGAACATGTGCAAAACTGGGCTCCAGGGGTTTAAAAAGCTTTTGTAACAAAGACTGCTTTGTGTCCATCTTAAGCTAGGTAACTTACGAAGGATATCAAAGTCAATGAGGAGGTCTTTTCCATGAGAACTTGAGCCAAGTAATCTATGCTTTATGACACACTTGGGAAAGAGGCGAATGTGGACTGGGGCACTGATCTTGTCTATTAAGAACACTTCTCCATTGGCTGCGAGAAATGTTTGATGGTGTGGCTTCCAGAAGCTCGCAGGAAGGATTTTGGGATTCAGTATGAAAACTGGCGATCCTGTATCAAAGAAAGCAGCTACCTGGATGGGCTTAGCATATGTGGAGGTGAGAATATTACCTTGGCTAATAGGACAAACTGACTTTCTCGGATTGGGAAAATGTGGGGAATGTGAGGAAGAGGATTCATCATGAGAACTTGTAGATCTGGGTGATCATAGGATGAATCTGAATTTGAACTTTCGTCTGATGAGGAGTCAGAATAGGCTATTGTGCAAATAGCAGAATCATTGGGCTCATCATCAAGTGAGTACAAGAACTCCAGGTCGGAAAGGTCAACTGGCTCGATCTGGCTGAGAGTCTGGATTAATGCTTGGGATTTCTTCTTGTCTGGACAATCCCTTGCAAAATATCCTTTCTTTTGACAGATGTAACATCTATTCGACGTTCAGCCACGTTGGGGTTTCTTCTTTTTGAACTTCCACTTCTTTCTGGATTTTGGATTTTTCCGGGAAACTTTCCTTTGTCTAAACGTCTCAAAGAAGCTTGATCCAAAGATCTTCTTTGAATGTACCTTCTTCTTTGTATGGCTGCAGCTACAACTTGACTTATCTTTGCACTTGATCTGAAGATACTTATCATCACATGCTGAACCAAGATGCTTGCCAGTTCTCTCAAACTCGACAAGGAATTTCTTCTGGTTGCAAAGCTTTCCACATCATTGAGTATTAACTGGTAAAGACCACCAAGTGAGGTCTGTGCCACCGTTGCATTTCTTGCTTCTAACGCTCTGTAGGCTTCATTTCTGAGGGACTCTGGAAAGGAGTTGAGAAAGACTTGATTGAGATTGATATCATCAATACCATGAAGGCAATAGAACCGCTGAGACATGCGGTTGTAATGTTTCTCAAGATCCTTCTTTTGGAATGAACAACACTTCATCTTCAAAAATTCTTCTCGTGCACGGATCGTATGTTCAACAGGATTTCTAATGAATTCAGAATAAATGATATTCATGAATTCCTCAGGTGAGGGGCTTTGTTGAATCTGCAGTTGCCGGTATTCTCCGAGACTAAGGTACCAGTCCCGAAGGCGACCTTGAAGTCGGGCTTGATAACCATGTCTATGGTATAGTATTGGAGTTTTGCAGAACACTAGGTTAACATTTCGATACTTCTTTCTCGCCATTTAAAGGGTGAGATATCGTCAAAGGTAAATTGCTATTTCGTGTCGGATCGGGGAATAGACTTGGTTTTCGTGTTACTCCGTGGTAGATTTTGGTTTGTGGACTCTTCCAAATCTGAATCAACGAGTCCAGTTTCTCCTTGGAATGTTGGCTCTGGCTCTGCCATGAACAGGTGTTCAAAGGCATCAAAGGGGTCTGGGCCATCATTAATGATTGGTCCGATAAAGGTTGAGGCTGAACTGGATACTGGAGGGGATCTGTCTGGAGGGGATCTGTCTTGGGCTAGAGATCGTAGAAGTAATAAAACTGAGTTCATTTTTTCTATTGGGAGGATACTTGGGTCTTTCGACCACTTTGAACTCGGTAAACCATTTGGTAATGGAAAGTTCCTTGAAACGTGTTTACCTGGGTAGTACCTCCAATCTGAATTTGGACTTTAAGAGCTGTAAACAGCGAGGGGTCGTTGAGAGGCATGTTGAAATTTGGGTAAAAAGTAACGAAAATTGTGCTAGCGTTCAAAGTGGTCTGGATAGTACCAATACAAGCATGTTGGTATTCAACAAAGCGAGTATCTACTAAAGCAATTCGAAAGAATAGAAAAATTGAACCCAGTTTCATTATGTCTACGATCTCTAGCCCAAGACAGATCCCTCCAGACAGATCCCCTCCAGTATCCAGTTCAACCTCAACCTTTATCGGACCAATCATTAATGATGGCCGAGACCCCATTGATGCCTTTGAACACCTGTTCATGGCAGAGCCAGAGCCAACATTCCAAGGAGAAACTGAACTCGTTGATTTAGATCTGGAAGAGTTCACAAGCCAAAATCTACCACGGAGTAACACGAAAGCCAAGTCTATTCCCTGACTCGACACGAAACAACAATTTACCTTCGACGATATCTCACCCTCCAAATGGCAAGAAAGAAGTGTTGAAATGCTAACCTGGTGTTCTGCAGAACTCCAATACTATACCATAAACATGGTTATCAAGCCCGACTTCAAGGCCGCCTTCGGGGCTTGTACCTTAGTCTCGGAGAATACCGGCAACTGCAGATTCAACAAAGCCCCTCTCCTGAGGAATTCATGAATATCATTTATTCTGAATTCATTGGAAATCCAGTTGAACATATGATCCATGCACGGGAAGAATTTTTGAAGATGAAGTGTTGTTCATTCCAAAAGAAGGATCTTGAGAAACATTATAACCACATGTCTCAGCGGTTCTATTGCCTTCATGGTATTGATGATATCAATACAAAACAAGTCTTTCTCAACTCCTTTCCAGAGTCCCTCGGAAATGAAGCCTACAGAGCATTAGAAGCAAGAAATGCAACGGTGGCACAGACCTCACTTGGTGGTCTTTACCAGTTAATACTCAATGATGTGGAAAGCTTTGCAACCAGAAGAAATTCCTTGTCGAGTTTGAGAGAACTGGCAAGCATCTTGGTTCAGCATGTGATGATAAGTATCTTCAGATCAAGTGCAAAGATAAGTCAAGCTGTAGCTGCAGCCATACAAAGAAGAAGGTACATTCAAAGAAGATCTCTGGATCAAGCTTCGTTGAGACGTTTAGACAAAGGAAAGTTTCCCGAAAAAATCCAAAATCCAGAAAGAAGTGAAAGTTCATAAAGAAGAAACCCCAATGTGGCCGAACGTCGGATTGATGTTACATCTGTCAAAAGAAAGGACATTTTGCAAGGGATTGTCCAGACAAGAAGAAATCCCAAGCATTAATCTAGACTATCAGCCAAATCGAGCCAGTTGACCCTTTCGACCTGGAATCCTTATACTCACTTGATGATGAGCCCGGTGATTCTGCTATTTGCACAATTGCCTATTCTGACTCCTCATCAGACGAAAGTTCATATTCAGATTCATCCTATGATCACCCAGATTTACAAGTTCTCATGATGAATCCTCTTCCTCACATTCCCCACATTCTCCCAATCCGAGAAAGCCAGTCTGTCCCATTAGCCAAGGTACATATTCTCACCTCCACATATGCTAAGCCCATCCAGGTAGTTGCTTTCTTTGATACATGATCGTCAGTTTCCATACTGAATCCCAAAATCCTTCATGCGAGTTTCTGGAAGCCACTCCATCAAACATTTCTCGCAGCCAATAGAGAAGTGTTCTTAATAGACAAGATCGGTGCCCCAGTCCACATTCGCCTCTTTTCCAAGTGTGTCATAAAGCATAGGTTACTTGGCTTAAGTTCTCATGAAAAAGACCTCCTTATTGGCTTTGATATCCTTCATAAGTTACCTAACTTAAGATGGACACAAAGCAGTCTTTGTTACAAAAGCTTTTTAAACCCCTGGAGCCCAGTTTCACACCTATTCATGCCATCTGTCAATTCCATTGAGTCACTAAAACACCAGCTTATCCAAACCTCATGTGCCTCTTCCCATACTGAGTTCCTCTCCAAACACTCATCACCTTTGTGGCTAAACCCCTCATTATTTGTTTCCTTGCCATTTAAGCAAAATGAAGATGTCAATCCTACTAGAGCTAGTCATCCTAGAATGAATCCAGACCATTACCAACTTGCCCTCCAAGAATGCACAGAACTAATTGGCCAAGAAATTATCGATCCCACGTCATCTTCATTGGCATGCGAAGCTTTCTATGTCAACAAGCGTAGTGAGCAAGTTCGAGGAAAGCTAAAATTGGTTATTAATTATCAGCCATTAAATCATTTTTTGGCAGATGATAAATTTCCTCTTCCACAGAAAAAATCATTATTCCAATCTCTTTCGGATGCGAAAGTCCTCTCCAAGTTTGATCTCAAGTCAGTTTTTTGGCAATTATCACTCCTGAAGATAGACCAAAGACGGCTTTTTGCATACCTGATCATCATTACTAGTGGAAAGTCATGCCATTTGGTTTAAAAAATGCACGCTCTGCTTTTCAAAAGACAATGGTAACCTTTTTTGAACCTATACTTTCTAATGCCTTGGTTTATATTGATAATATTTTGTTGTATTCTGTTGATGAAAAGTCTCACATAGACTTACTCTCGAAGTTTCATTCCCTGGTCACAAAGTATGGTATAATGCTATCAGAAAAGAAGATGGAGATTGGTGTATCGTCTATCAATTTCCTTGGCATGGACATATCCGATGACAAATATCAGCTTCAGCCCCACATAGCTCAAGAGCTGCTCAAATTTCCAGATGAATTATCTTCTCCAAAAGCAGTTCAATAGTTCCTTGGACTAATCAACTATATGGCTGATTTCTTACCCAAGCTATAAAGTCATTCATTGTGGTTGTTCCCCATGCTAAAAAATGATCCTCCCCCTTGGACAATAAAACAAACGGAAGCAGTCAAGGCGATCAAAAAATTGACTGATGTGATACCCCCTTTAAAGATTCCAACTTCATCAGAAAAGAGAATACTGCAGACTGATGCTAGTGATGAGTACAGGGCAGCAATATTATTCGTCCAAGACAAAGACAAAAGATCAATATGTGGCTACAAGAGTGGCACATTCAAACAGTCAGAACAACACTACCACTCCACTTTCAAAGAGATTAGTGCAGTCAAAAGAGGAATAGAAAATTTCCAGTTCCATCTAATCAGGCACAAATTCCAAGTTGAGATGGACATGTCATCCTTTCCATGCATGCTAGAATTCAAGCGAAGAGCACTTCCCCAGCTACAGCTCTTACGATGGGCCAATTGGTTTTCCCAATGGAAATTTACTGTGAAGAATATCAAAAGTTTGACAAACGTCCTTGCTGATTTCCTTTCAAGGCCTAGTCACTATAAAAGGAAATGCACTGCCTCTATGGTTTCCCAGATAAACCATTCCATCCTTCCAATGGTGTTCACCGTCGATAAAGTCTCTTCCTCTTCTGGCCCAAACACTTCTTCCTCAGAAGCCCCCAAAATATTCCCTCTCCTTCACCTTTCCGAAGAAGTCACTGAAGTCATTGCAGATATGACTCTCAGCCAAAGAGCCATCCCAAAACACCAAGCCCTTTTCACTATCATTCTTCATAAATTTGGCATAGTTATGGACGGCTACAAATTTCATCCAGAATATCCTTTCTTGAATATCTTCAGGATATATGATTTGTTTAATTTTCCAAAAGAAGCACTATGCTTTTTCTGGTATTTATTCGAATCGTATACTATTGATGTCACTTTCAACACAGTCAGACTCCAATCATATCTCCTCCAATGCCACATTGACCGGATGCCCCACAATTCCCGCTATTTGTTCAAACTCTTCGAGTGGTTCCTCCCTTCTCACCAATGGATGCATATGCTTACCACCCCAAAGCATAAAGATCAAGTGGTAATAATATTCCAAAGGCCATGCTCATATCTTCCACCAGCAATCATCAAAAATCAAAAATAGTCGTTTGTCTATCATGCTCCAATTGCTTTCATCCATGAGTGGTATATTCTTGACAGGAAAGATCTCCATATCTCCATGAAATATCAAGATATCCATATAGGCATGAGAGAAGAGATGGCACGAGCTAACAGGGTTGACCCAAAATCAATCTCGAAAATACTGCCTGCAAAAGAAGTTTGGCCAAAAGATCACCCAGTAGCTGTAAAATGGATTGCAGCGTTAGAAGACTGAAATGCATCTCACCACACCAAGCAGTTGACATCAGATATTATTGACTATTTGCAAGAGAGTGATGAAAGTGATAATGAAGGAAGCTACTTTGATCCTTATGAAGATGATCCATCTCATCCAAATTCTAGATGGAAATAAAATCAGCAATTGATGACAAGCTCCATCCATCATGATTTTGTCATTACTCTAATGATGTAAGCGCTTAGGTCATCTTTTCATTATGTAAGTACTTAGGTCATCTTCTTAGTGCTGATTTCTTTTAAAAGCATTATGTGTGATTGTAAAATAAAGATTAGATAGTGCTAAATAAAGATAAGATAGTGCTTATGTCACGACCTTAAACCTAGGCACATTTTGGTCACACTTGGAGGACGTGGGGTTGAGTTTGCATTTGCATCTCATCCTTTACTTGGTGTTATTTGGTTTCTCTACGTGTTCATTTTGAGTTTTTGTGAACTACGTGAAGCTTGAAGTGGTTAAAGTGATTGAATCATATAATGTCTAAATAAAGAAAATTTGTGTAGTTAATTTGAAACACTTGAAGTTTGACTTGAAAGTGTAATAAAAAGTTGAGATGCTTATGTGTAATTGTAAGGTTAAGGTGGTGGTTTGTAGTTGTGGGAAATCTCGAGGAGCTTGAATTTAAAATGGTTATATAAATATCCTTCTTACCTTATCTAAGAAGCTTATTTTCTTTCATCAGCTTCCTCTTCTTCTCCTACGTTCTAAAAAGTTCCAAACCCTAAGTTAACTTCAAAAATTCCCAGAAATTCAACCTTCAATCAGTTGTTGATTCCAACTTCAAATTCGTGCTAAGGGAGTTGAGTAGATCAAGAATATCTGATTTTCTCTTCCGTTTATTTTGATAACATTAGATAAGTTGTTATGGTTCCTTTCAATACCTGTTCCTAACATGTTTAATGATGTTATTATGATGTTGTGAATCATTTTGGTAAAGGGTGGATCATCAGCTGAGTGTTGAAAATGGAAAGGAAGATGATTTGGGTAGAACTTGAATACTTCCATGCCATGGCTTGAGTAATTGGGTTGGATTTGTTATAGTTGTTATTTATACCTGTTATGTGTACTGAAGGGAGTATGTATCTGTGTTTAAAAGCAACACATGGATGCCTAGACTTGGTAAAAGTGAGCTACAGAGAAGGGGTATGAACATGAACTGAGGTGGTATTATAAATTAGTTAATTTGCATATGTGTTGTATATATGTTATGGGGTCATGAAGGAAGTATAATAGATTCTAAATATGTGTATAGACTGTTGTTAAATCCCCTTTAACTAGCTGAGCTGGGAACTTGCAGCAGTAGTGTTGTTATTGATGTTGCTGATGCTGCTTTCTGTGCAAAACCGTAGGTTCTGGGCTTGAGCACGACTCGTGCTATTGAGCACGAGTCGTGACCTTACTTATCCCAGTCGTGTGACATCAGTGTTCTAGAGGGAGCACTAGTCGTGATAGCTGCAGCAGTCGTGCAACCCTTGAACCATGTTTGAAGCTTTGGGAACCTAGCTTAATGGGCATGTATTGATACACTCTTTAACTAGGATTCTAGTACAACTTTAGTACTTCAATATGGAACTTTAATTGGTCCAAATGGATAACGGGAAGTGCTTTAAATAATATCTTGAAAATGCTTGAGAGGCAATTGTGAAAATTGAACCAAAGTTCATAAAACTTGGTATTTGAACTAGAAACCTTAAGAGAAGGTGTTTAACATTGTATAATGAATGCTTAGGATTATTTATATGATATTGTACTCCTACGTGGTGACCTGTATAGGGGTAGTTACTTTTATGGTGCATAAAATGGATAGTGCACTATTTCATTGATTAGGACAGGAGTAGTAATGTTTTTGGTCAAATTTCAACAATTATATTTTTATGATGGGAAAAGTGACTAAAGTGATATGAATCTAGGTACAATGACTATCAAGTTGAACAGAAATGGACACAAGATGTTTGTTGACTAGGGAAAGCCCTTGAACAACTTGTTCTCCGGCACAAAACCCCGGGAGGATATGGCTCCTGCCTTGACCGAAAGTTTACTAAGAATTCTCTTGAGATTACAATGCTAAGAGCGTATGAAAAAGGGAGCTTAAGCTAGTGAGGAACGTGTGTGAAAATACAGTGTGTGTTCCCCTTTTATACCTCAAAAATAAAACTAATTAACAAAAAAGAGGATTATGGGCCTATAAACTCGGAATTAGGGTTGATCCTTGGAGATATATCCGCACTCGTTCGTTTGAGGAGGAGATAGTGATTTGCTTGCTGAAGAAACGTGGTTGACCTGGTCTTCGCTTTCTTTGGCACGATCCCTATAAAATAGGAATAGCGTTACTGGTCCCAACCTGTAGGAAACCAAGTGGTAAATGGAACAATTCAAGTTGTTAGTACCAAGTTGTTAAGTGTAAGTTGTAAACATGTTGACCGAAAAATGTAGGGCCCAACAATTGCCCCCAAACTTTTTGAATTTTAAAAATGAGGAATAGGAAGAGACAAAAGAATTCAAAAAGTTTGCCAAATAAGGAAAAAAGATGACGGTTTTTAAGAGAGAGAAAAAAGGGATGGTTTTAAGTAGTTTCCCGAGGCAAGAAGATTTGATCGCTTTTAGAATTATAACCACCTTCAACCTTCATAAATAAGTAGTCTCTTTCTCCAACTCTCCCTTTCACCAAATCAAAAACGTTACTTCCGCAGAGGTTTCTAGGAGAAGAACCGAGGAAGACGGTTAGGGCGAAAAATCGAGTAGCTACTTACGGTGAGTTTCTTGTCTCTTCTTCAATTACATCTTTGATTTCTTGTTCTAAGTTGAAAAAAAATGGGTCGGAAGAAGGTAGTCGCGATTGAGAGTGACGAGGGTTTACCCAAGGGTTTCATAACCCAAAACTTATTGAAGGAACCTGAGAATGAGAAATGTCTAATGCCTAAGGCTAACCTAGAGGTTATTAGGAAGAACCACGCCATGCCTGATTCAACGGTCTACTTCACCCACCCTGATTTGACCTCCGAATGTTATTCTCCCACTTGGGTATGCTTCCCGGAGTATCCCTTTGTTATAGGCTTACGATTCCCTTTTCCCGACTTGATTATGAAGTTCTTCTCCTCTACCAAACTCAACTACGCCCAAATGATGATTTCTCAAGGGTGGAGGTACTTGCAAACCCTAGTTAGATTAGGAGAGAGGGCTGATTTGGTTGCCGGTTTAGAAGAGTTGGCATATACTGTGGATTTAAGGAGTTTTGGTCCAGGAAGGTTTGGTTTTAGGGTCAAAGATGGTGAACCTATACTGATTTCCAATCATGACATTGCTGATAGAGGGTGGAAAAATAAATTTTTCTTTGCAAGGAGGGACACCTTGGGTCAAGATGAAGGTGTTTTTTCCAAATGGAGGTTTCAAGGTAGTGAAAATAGTTCGTTTATTTTACGAAATGCTTCTCAATACTAGGATAACTAACCCTTAAAAATTTTTCTTTGTAGAAGTTTCTAAGTTGTCAGACCTGTTTCCGGAGCAAAAAGGGACACAAGCGAACGTAAACCAGCTTCTTCAGTTGGGTGTATCCGATAGGTCCTTCAAGGCATTCCCTGTCGAGTTTTTCGTTGAGGAGGTTGGAGGTGAAGCAAAGGCTGAAGCAGAGGAAAATCTTCCCCCAACTCTACCTGAGATGTCTACAGGTTTAAGTCCTCACAAATCTTGGTACTTTTTCATGAGTATTACGATTATCTCAATTCCTTGTTTTCTTGTTGTAGCTACACGATCCAAATCCAACGTAAGTGCCGCTGACTTGATGGCCGCCGTTAAGGCAAAGAAAGTTGTTAATAAACCTCCAACTCCAATGTCCATGGCCTCTAGCTCAGACTTGAATGCCTCCAAGAAAAAGGAAGAAGTGAAGAAAAGGAAGCTATCTGAAGCCGAGGCTATGGATGTGAATGAGATTGGTGACATGGGGACAGCAAGAAAAAGGTTAAAGGAGGCTATAGCTTGTTTTGTCGACAAGGTAAAATGAGAAAACTTGAACCTTGCCCAAGATTTTTGATGAAAGGCTAATATTTCTTTTGCTTAGGTCGCGGATATCATGGTTCCTATCATGGACCAGCTTGATGCTGCGAAAATCAAGGCAGCTAGGCACAATTATGAAGCTGAGGAATACAAGAAGCAGGCTACCAAGGATGCTGAGGAATACAAGAAGCAGGCTACCAAGTATACTGAGGAAATTGAGAAGTTGAAGAAAAGTCTTGAAGCTGAAAAGAAGGAATTGGAAGCTGCGAAGAAAGACTTCACGTTTAATGCCACCAAAGTGGTGTTTGAGGCTAGGATTGATCTTATGGAAGAATACAAGAACGGGCTAGCTCTGGAGTGGGATGTGGAAGCAGAGAAAAGGGCTTTAGAAGATTTTGTTGGTGAGCCAGTAGACGCAGAGGAGGTGAATTCTGCGGCTTTGGAGGCTCTAGTTGAAGACACTGATAGGACCTTGAGCACCCTAGTGGTTGCTCAGAATGGTCAAGGGGAAAATGCAACACCGGCGGCAGCAGGCCAGGAAGTTTGAAAAACATTTTAAAGCTTTTGGGTATTTTGGATGAAAACAATTTTTGCTTTATTTGTGTACCTCTACTGGTACAACAAATGGGGGGAGTGTCCCCAAAAACAAGGTTTTTTAGTTTGTAATGGCTCATAAGAGCCGAGACAATTTATTTGGGGGTACTAGGTTGGTCTAGTACTCCAAGCTTTTTAGGTTTTTAGGGACTTGTTGGCTTATCCAACTCGTCCTATAGTTTGCAAAAAATCTTTTGAAAAACACTTAATGGTTTTTTAGCAAAGTATCTTATGTCTCTGAGAGACGCTTGTTTGTTCTTTAGATAACATGTAAATGTTATAAACCGAAGGTAACATGAAAATGTTACAACCAATAGTTCACAACTTGAAGAAGTGTGAAAACGTGCGCCCAGGCGAAGGTGTCAAAACCTTAATTCGTAAGAAAAGATGAATATCTTTTAACCATAAGTACCTTTGATCAGAGGTAATTCGTTTGAAGAGATAGAACAAGTATCAGCCGTCCTGGCGTGTCAACAAGTTCTATCCCTCTCCAGCTAGAATTCCAACATGTATCAGCCGTACTGGCGTGTCAACATGTTGAAATTTTCTTCTTCAGGTTCAAACATGTATCAACCGTACTGGCGTGTCAACATGCTTGACCTTTGTCCTCCTCAGGCTCAAACATGTATCAGCCGTACTGGCGTGTCAACATGTTTGTCCTGTTCCAGCTTAGGTCTCAACAAGTATCAGCCGTACTGGCGTGTCAACATGTTGAGCCTACTCCGTTTGCTCGAGTTGCACCTCGCAAAACAAATTCATGTTAGGGTTGGGCGTCAGCATAGCTAACGCCCCTCCGACGCTCAAGTCAGTAATGTTTTAATAAGAGTAAAAAATTGAAATGCGTAATTGAACTCGACATAAATTTAAACCGTACCTGTGGAGTCTAATTATAAATAACCGGACTTACATGAAATAAAGTTTCAAGTGGATAGCGTTCCAACTTCTAGGGATTCTGTCTCCGCTCGGGGTTGACAACCAGTATGCACCTTTGCCTGCTTCAGCATCGATGAGATATGGGCCTTCCCACTTGGGAGCCAGCTTACCTGCATTCAATTCTCTTGTATTTTGAAATACTTTTCTTAAAACTAAATCACCAACCTGGAACCTTCTAACTCTGACATTCTTGTTGTAAGACCTAGCAATTCGCTGCTGATAAGCTGCCATCCTTATCTTGGCTAAATCCCTGATCTCATCAATTGTATCTAAATCTTGAGTTAGCAAGAGGTTATTTTCATCTTGAGTCAATAAGCCATACCTTGCTGTGGGGACTGTCGCTTCAACTGGAATCACAGCTTCAGCTCCAAATACTAAAGAATAGGGAGTTCTACCTGTGGCTCCTTTAGAAGTAGTTCTATCTGCCCATAGCACAAGTGGTAATTCTTCAACCCACTTTCCCTTCTTTTGATCTAGACGCTTTTTCAAGTTGTTGATGATCAACTTGTTGCTTGACTCAGCTTGGCCATTGGCTTGAGGGTGGACAGGTGTGGACATGATTAACTTGATGCCCCAGCGAGCACAAAAATCCCTGGTCTTTTTACTTATGAACTGTGACCCGTTGTCACATACAATCTCTGATGGTACACCAAACCTGCTGATGATATTTTTCTTTAAAAATGAAATTACCTCTTTGTCTCTTACTTGTACATAAGCTTCTGCCTCGATCCATTTCGAGAAATAATCGGTTAGAGCCAACATGAATACTTTGCCTCCTGGAGCTTTGGGCAACTTGCCTACGATATCCATGCCCCACTGCATGAAAGGCCAAGATGAGACTATAGGATGTAGAGGTTCGGCAGGTTGATGCAAGATGTTGCTATGTCTTTGGCAGGCATCACACTTCTGTACGTAGCTCATGGCATCCCGACGCATGGTTGGCCAATAGTATCCCGTCTTGAGGGCCTTGGATGCTAATGCCTTTCCTCCGGAATGGTTCCCACATATTCCTTCATGGATTTCTTTAAGCACCACTTCAACTTGATCGTTATCGACACATCTCAAGTAGTGTCCTGCAAAAGACTTCTTAAACAGCACATTATCTATCAAAACGAAAGTCGAAATACGAATCTTAAAAGATCTAACATTCTTAACATCGGGGGGAATAGTTCCAAGTTGAAGAAACTCAATTACAGGTTGGGTCCAAGAAGGTTTAGCATCTTGTGCCCCAGTAGATGGTGTAACCACTTGAATTTCCTCAACTTGGTCTATTGTCGGGTACTTAACATAAATAATGGGTATACTAGAATGCAACATTGATTTGCAAGTTGAACCCAAGTTAGCCAAGGCGTCTGCTTCTACGTTTTCTTCTCTAGGGACCTGTTCCAAAGAGAATGACAGAAATCTCGAAGCTAAAGCCTTAACATGTTGGAGGTACAAAGTCATCTTGGAATGCTTCGCCATATAACTGCCATTAAAGTGGTTAGCTAGCAATTGAGAGTCAACAAATACATTTAAATGTGTAATATTCAAACTCAAAGCTGTAGTTAAACCCATGATTAGGGCTTCATACTCAGCTTCATTATTCGTTGCACTGAATTCACAAGATACAGCTTGAGGTATGATATCACCTTGAGGGGACTTTAGGACTATTCCCAACCCAATCCCTTTGGAATTTGAAGCTCCATCGGTATACAATGTCCAAAATCTAGGAACAGTTTTACCTTCAAGTTGTTGCACTTCCAGTTCTACCTCAGGCTGCAAACTTGGACTGAAGTCAGCTACGAAATCGGCTAGGGCCTGCGATTTGATGGCTGTTCTTGGCTCATACGAAATGTCATACGTGCTCAACTTGACTGACCACTTGGCCAACCTGCCCGACATCTCTGGCGTTCTCAACACATTTCTTATAGGATAATTAGTTCTAACAGTTATGGAATGTGTTTCAAAATAATGACGTAATTTGGTGGCGGCAGTAGTTAAGGCTAATATTAATTTTTCAAGATGAGAGTACCTTGTTTCAGCATCCAATAAAGACTTGCTTACATAGTAAACAGGATGCTGTTCACCCTGGGTTTCCTTCACCAATACTGCACTAACAGCATTTTCAGATACAGCTAAGTATAAATAAAGATGCTCACCATGTTCGGGTTTGGCGAGTAGGGGTGACGTCATCAAGTATTCTTTAAGTTGTTTGAAGGCGGCCTCGTGTTGGTCAGTCCATTGAAAAAGTTTGTTTTTTCTTAACACTTCGTAGAATAACCTGCACTTATCAGATGATTTGGATATAAATCTATTCAAAGCTGCTACTCTACCTGTTAACCTTTGTACGTCCTTGATGTTTTTAGGGGATTCCAAGTTGAGAATGGCTTTGATTTGTTCGGGACTTGCTTCGATTCCCCTCTTGGTTACCATATATCCCAAGAATTTGCCTGCTCTAACACCGAAGTTGCACTTCGCCGGATTGAGCTTCATGTTGAAGGCCTTCAAGATGTTGAATGCCTCAGCAAGGTGCTCCACATGATCCTCAATGTGCTTGGATTTGACCACCATGTCGTCTATGTAGACCTCCATCGTCTTGCCAAGTTGGTCTTTGAACATTTTGTTCACTAACCTTTGATAGGTTGCCCCTGCATTTTTAAGACCAAAGGGCATAGAAATATAACAATATATACCTTCTGGAGTCATGAATGCTGTATCTTCTTGGTCTGAAGGCTCCATTTGAATTTGTTGATACCCGGAAGATGCATCCATGAATGTCAAGATGTCGTGGCCGGCTGTCTCATCAACTAGAGAATCAATATGAGGGAGAGGGAAAGGATCCTTTGGGCAGGCCTTGTTCAAGTCGGTGAAGTCCACGCATACTCGCCACTTGCCATTCTTCTTCTCCACCACTACAACGTTAGCCAACCACCTTGGGTACTGAACTTCTCTGATCATCTTGGACTTTAGAAGCCTCTCAACTTCATCTTTTATGATCTGGTTCCGCTCCTGGGCGAACTTCCTTCTTTTTTGACGGACAGGACGGATGGTCGGATCGATGTTCAACTTGTGAGTAATAATATCCTTGCTTATCCCTGTCATGTCCTCATGTTTCCAAGCGAAACAGCATTTCTGGCTTTTCAGGAACTCGATCAACTCCTCTTCGATTTCGGACGGTAGGTCTATCCTAACTTGCACTTGGGCCTCAGGATTTGATGCATCAACAGGAACGCTTTTTGTATCGTGCCCCACCGCTTCAAGAATGTCCTGGGCCTTTTTCTTTAATTGCTATGCTTGCCGAGGGGTCGAGCTTGCTTTCATGTTGATCTTGTAACATTCCTTAGAGACTTGCTGGTTTCCCTTCAACTTGGCAACACCCCAAGGTGTTGGAAACTTGACGCATTGATGGTAAGTCGATGGCACGGCCTTCATGTTGTGGATCCAAGGCCTTCCCAATATAACATTGTACGAGGAAGAGCATTCAATCACACAAAACCTCTCCATGGAATTCATACCTTCTAGGTAGATGGGCAACTTGATCTCTCCGACCGTTTGCTTTACCTCACCACTGAACCCTACCAGTACGGATGAATTCTTCACTACTTCGGACAGAGGGATGCCCATATCTTCAAGAGCATGGGTGAAGATGATGTTGACCGAGCTGCCACCATCGATCAGAATCCGCTTGACCACACAATTAGCAATCTGCACCTGAACAACTAGACCATCATGATGAGGGTCCAACGTGTTGTCCTTATCTTCATCTTCAAAGGAAATAACATGACCATCGGTGAAGTCACGACGCCTTGAAGGCAATTCTGATTGATCTTCCTTAGAGCTTTTGGCATGACGCTTAGCGGCAGAGTAAGTTGTGCCGCAAATATGAGACCCACCTGAGATAACATTCACTACCTTGGTGGCCGGAGGGGGTGCAACTTTCTCGGGCCTAGATTGCTCCTCTGAACCAGGTTCTTTGGATTCACTCCTGACCCTCTTCTTGCCCAACAAATCCTTGAGAAGACCCTTGGACAATAAATGAGCAATCTCCTTCCTCAAGGCGAAACAGTTCTCGGTGGTGTGCCCAAAATCTTCATGAAACGCGCACCACTTGGACTTGTCCTTCCAAGTTGTTGACTGGTCATTCTTCTTGGGCCATCTTGCTTTATCTCCAAGATTTCCCATGGCGCACAAGATTCCTGCAATGTCCACAGAAAAGCAATATTCAGAAATTTGTGGATAATCATTATCATCACCTTCCTGATCATCATCTACAACATGAATTCTAGAAGGTTCAGTTTTAACAGGGGGTTTGCCCCTGTTGGACTTAGGGTGATGGGAATCCGATCGTCTGTCAGAGGGTTCAAATAGAGGAGTAGGAGTCCTCCCAGTTGATTTCCCCATTGCCAAGCTATCTTCCTCCAATCGGATGTAAGGCAAGGCCCTGGTTCTGATTTCTTCAAGTTGTTTCGCAGGGGTCATCACCAACTCGTTGTAAAACAATGAGCTCTTCTTCAAGCCTATGCGGAATGCCTCCGTTGCTGTGGACACGTCCAAGTTGGGTATAGTCACTGCCTCTTTATTGAACCTGTGCAAATACTCTTTAAGACTTTCGTTAGGCTGTTGCACAATTCTATAAAGATCACTAGTCAACTTGTCAAATGCCCTGTTGCATGAAAACTGATTAATGAACATATTGACAAGTTGAGCATAAGATGAAATAGAGTTTAGAGGAAGCCCTGTTAGCCATTTTAAGGCCGGTCCTGACAAGGTTGAGCCAAAGCCCCTGCAAAAACATGCTTCTTTAAACATAGGAGGGATACTTATGATATCCATTGACTCTTGATACAGCAACACGTGCTCTGCTGGATCGGTACTCCCATCATACTTCTTCATATGAGGGACTGAGAATTTCTTCGGGATCTCCACACTGGCTATTGCTGGCACAAAACGAGACTCGTTGTAGCAAGTTGGAGAGACTTGGTGATACGGCAAGTTGACTCCAGGCACGCTTCGGAGCAACTCCTTAATGGTTTGCATTTCCTTAACAAGTTGGTTCTCTGCGAAAAGAGGAGCATTATTAACTTGAGGTGCGAAAGTATCGAAAGCATTAAAGAAACTTCCTGTTTGCCCCACTGAGGGTGTAGCATAAGTGTAGCAAGATGATAGCGCGGATTGGCTAGCTGATAGGCCGAATCTTGGTTGCTCAATTGGAATGGATGTCACAATCGTGCTTTCCGCTGGCAAGGTGTTGGACATCGGGATATCTCCAACATGGCTCGGTCCTGTACCTGCACCAAACAAAGATCTAGGAAGTAAAGGTGAAAACGGAGTGGATACTTGAATCTCCGCTTGCTTCCCTTTACGCAGACTATCAATGGCATTGAATATCATGGTATTCGTACGCTCCTGATCATCCAACCGATCGCCTATTTTCTTCATCATGTCCGCCATGTTGGACATTATCTCCAAATTGACAGCTTCCGCACTTGGAGGAGGGTTGCCTTGGGCATTGGAAACAGGAAGCAGCCGACTCTGACTGCTGGAAGATGGATTAACCATTTCTGCTTGAATAATCAAAGTTTCCCACAGACGGCGCCAAATTGTTTTGGTCAAATTTCAACAATTATATTTTTATGATGGGAAAAGTGACTAAAGTGATATGAATCTAGGTACAATGACTATCAAGTTGAACAGAAATGGACACAAGATGTTTGTTGACTAGGGAAAGCCCTTGAACAACTTGTTCTCCGGCACAAAACCCCGGGAGGATATGGCTCCTGCCTTGACCGAAAGTTTACTAAGAATTCTCTTGAGATTACAATGCTAAGAGCGTATGAAAAAGGGAGCTTAAGCTAGTGAGGAACGTGTGTGAAAATACAGTGTGTGTTCCCCTTTTATACCTCAAAAATAAAACTAATTAACAAAAAAGAGGATTATGGGCCTATAAACTCGGAATTAGGGTTGATCCTTAGAGATATATCCGCACTCGTTCGTTTGAGGAGGAGATAGTGATTTGCTTGCTGAAGAAACGTGGTTGACCTGGTCTTCGCTTTCTTTGGCACGATCCCTATAAAATAGGAATAGCGTTACTGGTCCCAACCTGTAGGAAACCAAGTGGTAAATGGAACAATTCAAGTTGTTAGTACCAAGTTGTTAAGTGTAAGTTGTAAACATGTTGACCGAAAAATGTAGGGCCCAACAATACCCTAGGCCTATGATTGATAGACTTATGTGTTGACATTATTTATTATTATATGAGATGTTTGTTATTCGATTATTATATGTTTTGTATATTTTGTTTATAATAATCTCCGTCCCTAATTATTAAGAGAATAATTAGTATAATTGTCAATGGATAATCATACGATGATTATGTGCATAGAGATGCACATTGAAATTATGGGTACTTGTTAGAGAACAAGTGACTGGACTTGACCCGCATGAGATTTATGTCATGGTCAAATGTCATAATTAAATCTCATAAGGTTACTTCATTTAGTCCCTAGACCTGAGATTATCATGACATTACATATGATGAAAGTCATGTTTGATTTTAGTCAAACGGTATCTTAACACGATATCTATAAAGGCTATCTTTGGCATGATCGGATTCATGATGGGAAGGATGATAAGTCAAGATGGAATTTGTCCCTCGAAAGAGAGATGTTTTGCTTGGGCCCCTCGATGAGTGATAATGATGAAAGTGTATGGCCGTACCCCAATATGATTGGAATTATCATTGTACTCAAGAATCGAGAAAGCATTGAACAAAGACAAGTTGACAAGGACCATGACTTATGTTCAATATAACATCGTGAGACAAAGGAAGAAATAGAAGTGAACCATTGGAAACGTGAACTCTTACGTTACATTATTTGGGTAGACATAATGGCTTGCTAGAGTCCGCTTATGTCTTATGAGGGTCGATACGATCGAACTCATTGCCAACATAATGTAATCCTATTGGGTCACACACAACTAGAATGAATTGATTAAACCATTGGAAGAATGATTGAGAAACTCCTCACTGACCTTGTATGGTCGTGCGACACAACAGGCCATGTGCTGTGTGTGGTCGTGCGACACAACAAGCCACTGAGGCGGTTTGACAGAATCTTTTCCTAATTCGATTAGGATTCATATTCTATACTAGTGTACTATAAATATGAACGTCTGTCAACCCTAAATAGCTAGCCGAAATTCTCAATAGAAATTCAAAAACATATTCTCAATATTATTCCAAGGTTTATAGGATCTAGCAATCTTCAAGAAATTGTTCTTGGATTCATTCAAAGGTGTGGATACCGAAAGAGGGTCTTCACTCGTTCATCGATCAAGACCTAGAGTTCAAGCAAGTTGAAGAACGAAGTTTGTGATTCGAAATCACATAATCAAATCATTCGATAGCTCAAGAACGGAAAGTGTTCAAGGTTGGTTACATCTATCCCATAGTTTTTCAAGTTAATTGTATAGAACGGATCCTAGGGCTTCTTGGGTTTTATGTTATTTATGCTTAATTCCGCTGCGCATGGACCCGTAAAACCCAACAGTGGTATCAAAGCCCCGTTCGTATGATTAAGTTTGAATTAACATGCTAGAAAAGTAATATAAAATCGTTTATATGTTCTTTTGCATGCTTTGTATGCGATAGATTAATTGTTTTTGAAACAATATGCCTAATTCATGTTCTAATGATATTGAATTAAATCTGTTAAAAGTCGTTTGTATGATTTAATTGCTCTGTGATTTAGAATTGATTGAATTCTGAAAATCTGGAAAACTGTCATCCTGTGTCACGCGACAGAACTAGCTTCTGTCATGCGACAGAACTTGATTCTGTCACGCGACACTTTTAGCCCAATCTGGGCAGTATCAGTTTGATGAACAATCTGGTTAATCTATGAATGTGTTTACAATCTGATATGTTTATGTGTTAATCTGGATGCTATAAAATTGAGTTTATAGGGCTATGCTAGATTAATTCATTGTTTATGCATGCTTAGTTGATTAAAATATGATTTTAATAATTATTGCGATGCATGATTTACTTGTTCTTACGTGCTAAGAAATTTTATGTTTAGTTGAAACATTGCATTACAATTTCCTAATATGTTTAGATTTAGACATTAAAATTTTGGTTTTATGATTGTTTATGGAAACAAGTCATAATTATGCGAAATTTAAAAGGAAACTGATTGTTTATAAAAGGTAGTGATTATGTTGCCAAATCAGAGCTGATTTCTGATTGTGCATGTCTAGGAGAGTTCTGTCTAAGGAAGAGTTGGTACTTAAGTAGTCCTTGTGGCTCACCTATCTTCCTGGGAACTTACCTGGTGCACGATTATGACTATCTTTGCTGATATGCTTATAATCTACCTTAAAGAACCTTCATTTAACTTTTAAGTTCATTATGCCAATTCATGATTAAAACACTTGAGACCATTCAGATAGTTTTGGGTAGGCTTGCCATAGCAAGGTGCTTTGATTCTATTCGAATGCGAGCAAGATGAGGAAATGGTGGTTCCTATACGTTTAAAGTGAATGAACTTAATTGGGTTATCAAAATGATTTTGGACCCAAGGCATAAGATGAGATTAAAATATGCCTAGACATATGATGTCTTGAATGAATCTCATAAAAGATCTAAGAGTCATATATGTGATATGATTGATGTTTTCTACCTAATTAATTTAATTTTGAGCGGTTTGCCATAGCAAACTTGAAATTGAATTAAAGTTGGATCTTAGCTCATTAAATGTATATTATGCTTATTTGCATTTGAAGGTGTATAATTTAGTGGGAGCATTTTATATAAATGCATTATACTTCTCATATGATATGTTTACTTATATGTGTTCATATTTTATGTATATCTTTTTGTAGAATAAATGGCATCAAACAATAATCACTTTTCACTGCGATCTGTCCTTGAGAAGGAAAAGTTGAAAGAGAATGGTACAAACTATATGGATTGGATCCGTAGTTTGAGAATTGTTCTCAAGCAAGAAGAAAAATTGTACGTTCCCGAGGAACCTATTCCACCTGAACCTGCTGCCAATGCTACTAGGGCAGTGAGGGATCAATATCTGAAGCACAAGCGTGACTCTACAGATGTTGGTTGCCTCATGCTCTGTGCCATGTGCAAGAACCTTCAGAAGGATCTTGAGCACTTGGGGACAGTTGATTTAAACAATCGACTGATGGAAATGTTCCAAGTACAAGCTAGGAAAGAAAGGTACAACACAGTTACAGTCTTGACCTCATGCAAGATGAGTGAAGGACAAGCTATTGGTCCCTATGCTCTTAAGTTGAAGGGCCACATTGAGCATCTTGAAAGGCTCGGCTTTCCAATTAGCCAAGAGTTGGCTACCGACATAATATTGAATTCATTACCCAAAAGTTTTAGTAATTTCATAATGCACTATAACATGGGTGGAATGAATAAAAACCTTTCCGAGTTAGTTCAAATGTTGAACACTGCGGAAACCAATATTGTCGAGAAGAAAACCGACCAAGTGCTGATGGTTAACAAGGGGAAGGGTTTCAAGGGTAAAGGAAAAGCAAAGGTTGCTAATCCTAAGGCAAAAGTTGCTAAACCCAAATAGGCTTTCAAGCCTAAAGAGGCTAAGCCCAAGTCCCAAGAGGACGCAGTCTGCTTCAATTGCAATGAGATTGGACATTGGAGGAGAAACTGCACAAAATACAAGAAAGCACTGAAGAAGAGCAAAGGAGTTGCTTCGACTTCAGGTATCTTTGTTATAGATATATTCCTATCTACTTCTAGTTCTTGGGTATTGGATACCGAATGTGGAACTCACATTTATTTAAATGTGCAGGGTCTAAAGAACAGAAGGACGCTTAAGGAAGGTGAAGTGGACCTACGTGTGGGGAATGGAGCAAGAGTTGCTGCATTAGCCGTAGGAACTTATGAAGTTACTTTACCTAGTGGACTAATACTTGTTTTGAACAATTGTTATTACGTTCCAGCTTTAAGTAGGAATATTATTTCGATTTCATGTTTGGATAATGAAGGTTTTAATTTTCTTATATGTGATAAGAAATTTTCCATTTACAAGAGTGATCTGCATTATTGTACTGCTGTTTCATTCAATGACCTTTATATTCTTGATGTTGAAAATCGTGATAATGATGTCTATAACATTAACAAGAGATCTAAACCCAATGATGTGAACCACACTTACTTATGGCATTGTCGTCTTGGCCATATAAACGAGAAACGCATTTCTAAACTCCACAAAGATGGATTTTTAGACTCACATGATTATGAATCTTATGAGACATGCGAATCTTGTTTACTTGGCAAGATGACCAAGGACCCATTTACCAAAACCGGTGAAATGGCGGGCGACTTATTAGGACTCATACATACCGATGTATGTGGGCCTATGAGTAGCGATGCTAGGGGAGGATTTCGGTACTTCATAACATTCACTGATGATTATAGTAGATTTGGATATGTTTATCTAATGAAACATAAAAGTGAATCGTTTGAGATATTTCAAATATTTCAAAATGAGGTGCAAAACCAACTTGGCAAAACTATTAAAGTACTTCGATTCGATCGAGGTGGTAAATATTTGAGCCAAGAATTTGACAGTCATCTTAAGAGTTGTGGAATCGTTTCAGAACTCTCTCCACCCGAAACACCACAATGGAATGGTGTGTCTGAGAGGAGGAATAGAACTTTGTTGGACATGGTTCGTTCTATGATGAGTCAAGTTGAGCTTCCTTTATCCTTTTGGGGACATGGACTAGAAACTGCTGCTTTTACTATAAACAGAGTTCATATCAAATCGGTTTAAAAGACCCCATATGAGATGTGGCATGGAAGAAAACCTAGTTTGTCTTTCATGAAGATTTGGGATTGCGATGCATATGTCAAGAAGTTAACTTCTGACAAGCTAGCACCTAAGTCTGATAAATGTGTTTTCTTGGGTTATCCTAAGGAAACCAAAGGATACTATTTCTACAACCGAAACGAGAACAAAGTGTTTTTTGCTCGTAATGGTACTTTCTTAGAAAAGGAGTTTCTTCGCAAAGGAACCAGTGAGAGTAAAATAGATCTCGAAGAAATTCGAGAACCCGAAAACAACATTGAACCAAAGGTAGAGACTGAACCAAGTTCACAAGCAGTTGTGGAACCGGTTCAAGATGCACAAGCTCTTCGCCGAAGTGGTAGGTCACGATCCGAACCCGAGAGATATGGATTTCTCGTTACGAAAAGTAATGAAGTGGAGTTAATCGAAAACGATGAACCTACTTGCTATCAAGAGGCGATGTCCGCTCCTGATTCAGAAAAATGGCAAGAGGCCAAGAAGTCCAAATTACAATCCATGGCTGATAATCAAGTTTGGAACTTGATTGATCCACCCGAAGGTGTAAAAACCATAGGGTGCAAATGGGTCTTCAAGAAGAAGATCGACATGGATGGGAAGGTGCACACCTATAAGGCTAGGCTTGTAGCTAAGGGATATAGGCAGATTTATGGCATTGACTATGATGAAACCTTTTCGCCTGTAGCTATGCTTAAGTCTATTAGAATTTTAATTGCCATAGCCGCATATTATGACTATGAGATATGACAAATGGATGTCAAAACAGCTTTCCTTAATGGGAAGTTACTTGAGGATGTATACATGATACAACCTGAAGGTTTTGTCAGTGCAGAAAATTCTAACAAGGTGTATAAGTTGCAGAAATCCATTTATGGATTGAAGCAAGCTTCTAGGAGTTGGAATCTACGTTTTGATGAAGCTATCAAGAAGTTTGGCTTTATCAAGAATGAAGATGAACCTTGTGTATACAAGAAAATTAGTGGGAGCGTAGCACTATTTTTGGTGTTGTATGTCGACGATATCTTACTCATTGGAAATGACGTTCCTGCACTACAGACTGTTAAGTCTTGGTTAGGAAAGTGCTTTTCAATGAAAGATATGGGCGAAGTCGCATATATCCTTGGTATCAAGATCTATAGAGATAGATCCAAGAGGATGATTGGTTTAAGTCAAAGTACTTACATTGACAAGGTCCTTAGAAGATTCCAAATGGAAAATTCTAAAAGAGGAAACTTGCCAATGTTACATGGTATATCTCTTAGCAAGAATCAATGTCCAAAGACTAATGATGAGCGAAAGAGAATGAATGGCATTCCATATGCTTCGACAATTGGGTCTATCATGTATGCTATGTTATGTACTAGACCCGATGTCTCGTGTGCTCTCAGCATGACGAGTAGGTACCAATCGGATCCCGGCGAACCACATTGGATAGCAGTCAAGAATATCCTCAAGTACTTACGAAGAACTAAGGATGTATTCTTGGTCTTTGGAGGAATGGAAGAAGATCTTGTAGTGAAAGGCTACACAGATGCTAGCTTCTAAACTGATAAAGATGATTTCAGATCGCAGTCTGGATTTTTGTTTACGCTGAATGGAGGCACTGTGAGTTGGAAAAGTTCCAAGCAAAGTACCGTCGCTGATTCTACAACCGAAGCTGAGTACATAGCAGTATCCGATGCAGCTAAGGAAGCAGTTTGGATCAAAAAGTTCATTAGTGATTTGGAAGTCGTTCTAAGCATCAGAGATCCTATTGAACTTTACTGTGACAATAATGGTACCATTGCTCAAGCAAAGGAACCAAGGTCACACCAGAGATCCAAACACATACTTCGACGTTTCCACACTATCCGAGAGATATGTGAAAGGGAAGACGTAAAGATATGCAGAGTAGACACTGATGACAACGTGACAGACCCATTAACTAAGGCTCTCTCGCAAGCTAAGCATGATGGTCATGTTAGGTCCATGGGTATTCGATACATGGGAGATTGGGCCTAGTGCAAGTGGGAGACTATTAGTGTTATGCCCTAGGCCTATGATTGATAGACTTATGTGTTGACATTATTTATTATTATATGAGATGTTTATTATTCGATTATTATATGTTTTGTATATTTTGTTTATAATAATCTCCGTCCCAAATTATTAAGAGAATAATTAGTATAATTATCAATGGATAATCATACGATGATTATATGCATAGAGATGCACATTGAAATTATGGGTACTTGTTAGAGAACAAGTGACTGGACTTGACCCGCATGAGATTTATGTCATAGTCAAATGTCATAATTAAATCTCACAAGGTTACTTCATTTAGTCTCTAGACCTGAGATTATCATGACCTTACATATGATGAAAGTCATGTTTGATTTTAGTCAAACGGTATCTTAACACGATATCTATAAAGGCTATCTTTGGCATGATCAGATTCATGATGGGAAGGATGATAAGTCAAGATGGAATTTGTCCCTCGGAAAAGAGATGTTTTTCTTGGGCCCCTCGATGAGTGATAATGATGAAAGTGTATGGCCGTACCCCAATATGATTGGAATTATCATTGTACTCAAGAATCGAGAAAGCATTGAACAAAGACAAGTTGACAAGGACCATGACTTGTGTTCAATATAACATCGTGAGACAAAGGGAGAAATGGAAGTGAACCTTAGGAAACATGAACTCTTATGTTATATTATTTGGGTAGACATAATGGCTTGCTAGAGTCCGCTTATGTCTTATGAGGGTCGATAGTCGATACGATCGAACTCATTGCCAACATAATGTAATCCTATTAGGTCACACACAACTAGAATGAATTGATTAAACCATTGGAAGAATGATTGAGAAACTCCTCACTGACCTTGTATGGTCGTGCGACACAACAGGCCATGTACTGTGTGTGGTCGTGCGACACAACAAGCCACTGAGGCGGTTTGACAGAATCTTTTCCTAATTCGATTAGGATTCATATTCTATACTAATGTACTATAAATATGAACGTCTGTCAACCCTAAATAGCTAGCCGAAATTCTCAATAGAAATTCAAAAACATATTCTCAATATTATTCCAAGGTTTATAGGATCTAGCAATCTTCAAGAAATTGTTCTTGGATTCATTCAAAGGTGTGGATACCGAAAGAGGGTCTTCGCTCGTTCATCGATCAAGACCTAGAGTTCATGCAAGTTGAAGAACGAAGTTTGTGATTCGAAATCACATAATCAAATCATTCGATAGCTCAAGAACGGAAAGCGTTCAAGGTTGGTTACATCTATCCCATAGTTTTTCAAGTAAATTGTATAGAACGGATCCTAGGGCTTCTTGGGTTTTATGTTATTTATGCTTAATTTCGCTGTGCATGGACCCGTAAAACCCAACAAGTAATACCCTCTTACTGAATTATACCTTATGTATTGAATGTCTAGGCCTCATATATGATACATGGTGCCTTATGTGGTTATATTTATAGGGTTGTGGCTTCAAATAATGTGTAAAACGTGTAATACCCTAAGTGCTTGGTTGGAACCTTTATAGAAGGTGTTCCACATTATGATATGAATGCGTAGGATTACTTATATTATATTGTACCC
The DNA here is from genome assembly GCA_022495995.1 of Adenophora triphylla var. japonica. NCBI lineage: Eukaryota > Viridiplantae > Streptophyta > Magnoliopsida > Asterales > Campanulaceae > Adenophora > Adenophora triphylla. Next base: position 140,888 of record JAFEMH010002428.1, read on the forward strand.
CTACGTGGTTACCTATATGTGATTATAGTTTTAGATAGTGCGTGAAATATATGTTACACTACATTATGGGATTGATCATGAATATGTAGGACTTGTGTAGTATACTTTGTGGCGTAAGTGGCTACATGTTCATAGTTGATTGTGCACTATTATGATTGGTTTAACATGAGTTCTAGTTCCATGTTATGTATATGGTTGTCCCCTGGGGTGGACTTATTTTCAAGTATCTGTTATGTACTTGGATATGGTGGTATCAGCTGATCACGGTGGGGGTATATGAATCCTAACACCTATGAGAAAATATTTCATAAGGTGGTTAGATTGCCTTATACCTGTGACCTCTCCCCCTTCTGTGGCCACGGTCTGGGGGTGCGCAGCTTCTATATATATGTGCAGTCATGGTACAGATAGCTGATAACTTATATGGGTCTCCGATAGAGATTGTATAAGACGTGAATAAGCACTAGCAGTTCACGAGAGCGGAGTATCCCTCCCACCGTTGTACTACATATGATTCAGATGGGAAAGGTAAAGGGATAGGTAACGTAAAGTGTTTACTATTTTCCCAATGTGATATTTGAGCAGCCTGTTTGGTGTTGCATATCTGTCGTTGAGCAACCTGTATGTGTGGCATATTATATGAGAAACCTGTATATGTGTTGCCTATTGCAGGACTTGCTGGTCAGATGGAAAAGGTAGGGAAAGGTAACGTAAAGTGTTTACTGTTTTTCCAATATGATAGTAAGCAACCTGTGTATGTGTTGCATCTTGTATGGCATATTGCTGCATACATAATAGCTTGCTGAGATTTTATCTCACCCCTTCTCCCTTTACTATTTTAGATTCAGCTGAGACAGGTGGACTATACCGGTGAGGCCGGGAAGGAGTTTGGATCATATTTTGGTTGTCAGGGTATGTATTGGTGGGAGTAGGGGGAGTAGGGGGCTGGATTATGGTTGTTATTCTATTGGGAAAAGTTTCGTAAAATAAGTTTACAAACATGTTTTCAGTGTGAATTGGTCTGTAATTAAACCTGGGATTGGTTTGTTTTATGTTTGGCTTGTGTTAGCCTTTTCAGTTGTAGTACTTGTATGTATACAGGTTATGACTGGTTTAAACAGGGTTACATATCGCCTCCGTGTAGAGAGGTTATTTTGAAATTGTTTTGAAAGAGGGTTGACTTATTTTTCAAGATAAATGAAAGAAAAGTTTTAAAAGTGTATTTTTTTGGGACCCTTCATCCTGGGACACGGTTTATAGGTTCGATAGTTGGAGGCTCCCACAGTTGGTATCAGAGCTCAGGTTAGAAGTCAAGGGTAGATGTCTAGCCTAAGGGGGAGTGTGTGATATCTGACGCCGAGTGTTGAATGCAGGAACTTGTTTAATGGCGGGAAATAGTGATGACCAACAAAGGGATCACGGAAATGTGAATAAAATGGGAACAGGAGGAGACCTGAATACAGAAATGATGAAGATGTTCAGGGTCTTTCTACATAATATAGCAGCTCAGGGGCAAGCTCCACAGCAACCTGAGGTACGACCAAAACCTGAAATAGAGGATTTTGTAAGGATGAATTCGCCAAGTTTTAATGGAAATCCGAATCCGGGAAAGGCAGAAAAGTGGTTAGAAACAATGAATAAATTTTTTGAGGCTATAGGCATTCCTGATGAAGAAAAGGTTAGATGTGCTATTTTCAAGCTGGAAGGTCCAGCGAATTATTGGTGGCAAGGTTTGTATGAATATTGGGAGCGGGCTCATACGCCCCAAACTTGGGATAATTTCACTCGGAATTTCGAGGATTATTTTGTTACCATGGTTACCCGAGATAAGTTAGAGGTGGAGTTCTTACGTCTAAAACAAGGAGCCATGACGGTAGCTCAGTATTCGGCAAGGTTCGCAGAATTGGCTCAAAATCGTCCTCACTTGGTAACCCATGAAGGGAGGAGAGTTTATTATTTTGTAAAAGGTTTGAGACCCGAATTGAGGAAACAATTATCGACTTATGCCTTTGCCGATTATCAGACGACTTGGGATGGGGCATTTCAGATTGAGAATGACCTTGAGAAGCACCAAGGGGAATTGAAAAGGGATGGAAGCAAGTTAAAGCATCAGGAACAAGGCTCCAGACTGATCAGAGGACAGCCCAGTTCTTCAGTTTCTGGAAGTGTTCGAGGAGTACAGATTGCAGCTTCTATAGTTCAGCCAGTATCTGGACGGCATAGCAAGGTTTGTAAATTTTGTCAGCGGATTGGACATACAGAAGGCACGTGTTGGGGGAAACAAGGAAAGTGTATGAATTGTGGGGAATTGGGGCATTTCAGAAAAGATTGTCCTAAACCTAGATTTCACCGAGGTCAGACATCAAGCAGTGGCCAACAAAGAGGGCAACAAAGTGGTGGTACAAAGAGAGATACTGAAGGGAGAGCAAAGGAGAAAGTATAAGGTCGAGTCTTGGCTGGGGATTATGGAGAGATAGATTCCTCCGCCGTTATTAAAGGTATATTACCTGTCTCAGGAATTAAGGGTCATATTTATTTTATAGATGCCAGTTATCCCGTTCTTAGGTGGCATTGCATCTGTTTTAATTGCATAAATGGCATAAGAGTTATCTTATGTGTTAGAGGTTCAACTCCTATGGGAGAGTACCTCAAATTCTCTTTGATTATCATGATTGTGGCATGATTATATGTGGGCATGGATTGCCAATGGATTTGGTAGAGGTACCAATTCGTGATATTGTTGTTATACTTGGCCTGCAGTGGTTAAGTAGTTATTGTGTTTTGGGTAGACTGTCGCAAGTAGCGAGTCTCCTTTCTTATGTTTGACTTGCCTCTGTTTGTGATTGAGGTGGATAAGTCATTATTTGATATTGTGTTGCATATGCATTAAAGGCCTAAATGTTTGGTTCCAAGAATGTGAATGTTATTTGATTTCTGTGTTAGACTTGAATAAAAAGTCACCTGAATTTTCTTAATTACCAATGGTAAGTGAATTGGTGAAGTGTTTCCTCAGAGTAGTTCTTGTTGTTAGGTTATTGTCATATCCAAAAGCACCTTATAGAAGGGTACTGGATGTAATTGTAAATATGATGAGTTGGGTTTTTAAACTTGATCTTGATAACTTGTGATAATCTTTATAGAGGATATCTTGGGCTATTCAGAGTTATGAAGAGATTATGGGAATTATTTGCAAGTTATGTGTCTGTTTTTCGTGAGAATCAATGGGTTGCGAAATTCAGCAAGTGTGAGTAGTGACTCAAGAAAATTGTAATGTTGGGCCTTATAGTTTCAAGCTTGGGCATCGTTATTAATCTCTTGAGTATTGAGACCCTGGTCAAATGGAACAACCTTTGACAATGTTAGAATCCCGTAGTTTTCTAGGTTGATAGATTGTTACCAGATGATAATTGATGAACTTTCGAGGGTGATTTACTCGGAAGGAGGTATTATTGAGATGGAATGCAAAAGGGTGAAACCAGTTTTGCAGTTCTATTCTTACCTTACTTGAAGGATGTGAGGACTTTGTGTTTCTGTTGTGTTACCTAAGTGGAACATTATCTACATGAAGTTAAAATTGAGAATTTTATCAACCAAAAGGGTTGCAGTTTCTGGTTACTTAAAAGGAATTGAACAACAGGTAGAGAAATGGCTAGAAGTAATCAAAGACTTTGGTTGTGTTATTGTATATCATCTGGGAAGCTAGTGTGGCTGTAGATGCGATTAGCCAAAAGGCTCTATTGTCAACATTTTAGGTTTGAGAATTGCAAAATAAGACATAAATTGCGAATTTGAATATCCCTACCGTTTATGGAAGCTTATGGAGGTTCCAAAAATTAATTCTGAAATGAAGAAGATGGATGCGTTTGAGTAATAGTGGATAGAGTGACAGGTGGGTTCCTTTCTACCCAGATTACTTACTGAAGGATTGTATGGGAGGAAGTATCTTTATGATCCTATCCCGATATTGAATTCTTCAACCAAGGAGATGCAGGTGGAGTTGAATTGAGTGGAAGAATCATGTCATTGAGGAAGCCACTCGGGTTTGAGAATTTGAAATGCTTGGGCAGTATGTGTGATCATTGAGCACTCAGATAAGTATGTCTAAAATTCGGGACTAATTTTATTTAAGGGGAAGTGAGTGTCACGACCCTAAACCTAGGCACATTTTGGTCACACTTGGAGCACGTGGGGTTGATTTTGCATTTGCATCTCATCCTTTACTTGGTGTTATTTGGTTTCTCTACGTGTTCATTTTGAGTTTTTTGTGAACTACGTGAAGCTTGAAGTGGTTAAAGTGATTGAATCATATAATGTCCAAATAAACAAAATTTGTGTAGTTAATTTGAAACACTTGAAGTTTGACTTGAAAGTGTTATAAAAAGTTGAGGTGCTTATGTGTAATTGTAAGGTTAAGGTGGTGGTTTGTAGTTGTGGGGAATCTCGAGGAGCTTGAGTGTAAAATGGTTATATAAATATCCTTCTTACCTTATCCAAGAAGGTTATTTTCTTTCATCAGCTTCCTCTTCTTCTCCTACGTTCTAAAAAGTTCCAAACCTAAGTTAACTTCAAAAATTCCCAGAAATTCAACCTTCAATCAGTTGTTGATTCCAACTTCAAATCCGTGCTAAGGGAGTTGAGTAGATCAAGAATATCTGATTTTCTCTTCCGTTTATTTTGATAACTTTAGGTAAGTTGTTATGGTTCCTTTCAATACCTGTTCCTAACATGTTTAATGATGTTATTATGATGTTGTGAATCATTTTAGTAAAGGGTCGATCATCAGCTGAGTGTTGAAAATGGAAAGGAAGATGATTTGGGTAGAACTTGAATACTTCCATGCCATGGCTTGAGTAATTGGGTTGGATTTGTTATAGTTGTTATTTATACCTGTTATGTGTACTGAAGGGAGTATGTATATGTGTTTAAAAGCAACACATGGATGCCAAGACTTGGTAAAAGTGAGCTACAGAGAAGGGGTATGAACATGAACTGAGGTGGTATTATAAATTGGTTAATTTGCATATGTGTTGTATATATGTTATGGGGTCATGAAGGAAGTATAATAGTGTCTAAATATGTGTATAGACTGTTGTTAAATCCCCTTGAACTAGCTGAGCTGGGAACTTGCAGAAGTAGTGTTGTTATTGATGTTGCTGATGCTGCTTTCTGTGCAAAACCGTAGGTTCTGGGCTTGAGCACGACTCGTGCTATTGAGCATGAGTCGTGACCTTACTTATCCCAGTCGTCTGAAATCATTGTTCTAGAGGGAGCACTAGTCGTGATAGCTGCAGCAGTCGTGCAGGGTTGGTGCATGACTCGTGCCTAACCTCACGACTCGTGCCTAGGTCAGGGTCTGGGGCTTACTTTGGGGGCTTGTAGACCTAAGTAAATGAGTATGATTTGAGTCACTCTTTAACTAGGCATTGAGTATAAGTTTATTACTATACAATAGAGTCTGAAATGGGCCAAAATGAATTAGGGAAGGGCTTTAAATATTGACCTAAAAATGCTTGAAAGGCCAGTATGACACTTGAACCATTTTCCCTGCAGCCTTTGAACCATGTTTGAAGCTTTGGGAACCTATCTTAATGGGCATGTACTGATACACTCTTTAACTAGGATTCTAGTACAACATTAGTACTTCAATATGGAACTTTAATTGGTCCAAATGGATAACGGGAAGTGCTTTAAATAATATCTTGAAAAAGCTTGAGAGGCAATTGTGAAAATTGAACCAAAGTTCATAAAACTTGGTATTTGAACTAGAAACCTTAAGAGAAGGTGTTTAACGTTGTATGATAAATGCGTAGGATTATTTATATGATATTGTACTCCTACATGGTGACCTGTATAGGGGTAGTTACTCTTATGGTGCATAAAATGGATAGTGCACTATTTCATTGATTAGGACAGGAGTAGTAATACCCTCTTACTGAATTATACCTTATGTATTGAATGTGTAGGCATGATATATGATACATGGTGCCTTATGTGGTTATATTTATAGGGTTGTGGGTTCAAATAATGTGTAAAACGTGTAATACCCTAAGTGCTTGGTAGGAACCTTTATAGAAGGTGTTCCACATTATGATATGAATGCGTAGGATTACTTATATTATATTGTACCCCTACGTGGTTATCTATATGTGATTATAGGTTTAGATAGTGCGTGAAATATATGTTGCACTGCATTATGGGATTGATCATGAATATGTAGGACTTGTGTAGTATACTTTGTGCTGTAAGTGGCTACATGTTCATAGTGGATTGTGCACTATTTTGATTGGTTTAACATGAGTTATAGTTCCATGTTATGTATATGGTTGTCCCCTGGGGTGGACTTATTTTCAAGTATCTGTTATGTACTTGGATATGGTGGTATCAGCTAATCACGGTGGGGGTATATGGAATCCTATCACCTATGAGAAAATATTTCATAAGGTGGTTAGATTGCCTTATACCTGTGACCTCTCACCCTTCTGTGGCCACGGTCTGGGGGTGCACAACTTCTGTATCTATGTGCAGTCATGGTACAGATAGCTGATAACTTATATGGGTCTCCGATAGAGATCGTATAAGACGTGAATAAGCACTAGCAGTTCACGAGAGCGGAGTATCCCTCCCACCGTTGTGCTACATATGATTCAGATGGGAAAGGTAAATGGAAAGGTAACATAAAGTGTTTACTGTTTTCCCAATGTGATATTTGAGCAGCCTGTTTGGTGTTGCATATCTGTCGTTGAGCAACCTGTGTGTGTGGCATATTATATGAGCCACCTGTATATGTGTTGCCTATTGCAGGACTTGCTTGTCAGATGGAAAAGGTAGGGAAAGGTAACATAAAGTGTTTACTATTTTCCCAATATGATAGTAAGCAACCTATGTATGTGTTGCATCTTGTATGGCATATTGTTGCATACATAATAGCTTGCTGAGATTTTATCGCACCCCTTCTCCCGTTACTGTTTTAGATTCAGCTGAGACAGGTGGACTATACCGGTGAGGCCGGGAAGGAGTTTGGATCATATTTTGGTTGTCAGGGTATGTATAGGTGGGAGTAGGGGGCTGGATTATGGTTGTTATTCTATTGGGAAAAGTTTCGTATATAAAGTTTACAAACATGTTTTCAGTGTGAATTGGTCTGTAATTAAACATGGGATTGGTTTGTTTTATGTTTGGCTTATGTTAGCCTTTTCAGTTGTAGTACTTGTATGTATACAGGTTATGACTGGTTTAAACAGGGTTACATATCACCTCCGTGTAGAGAGGTTATTTTGAAATTGTTTTGAAAAAGGGTTGACTTATTTTTCAAGATAAATGAAAGAAAAGTTTTTTTTTGTAAAGTGTATTTTTTTTGGGACCCTTCATCCTGGGACACGGTTTATAGGTTCGGGAGTTGGAGGCTCCCACAGCTTATCTCCTTGTAAAAAGTTTGTTATTTGTATTTAGGGATGGCAATCAGATCGAATCGGGTCGGATCAGTCCTGATCCGAATCCGATTCGAATACTAGAGCGCCATATCCGAATCCGATTCGATCCGAACTTACTTGATCCGAGCCCTATCCTATCTGAAGCTGTAACTTTTTTTTATTTAATCAATTTAATAGAATACTAGAAAGTCATATCCGATTCGATCCGATCCGAGACCGTCTGCTAAGAGAGAGATAGAGAGGGCTGCTGCGCAAGAGAGAGAGAGAGAGAGAGAGAGAGAGAGGTATTTCCTTATATAAGGAAGACATAAATGCAAATTAAAGAACATGAGGGGTAAAAATGAAAAACAGTAAGGTTAATGAAAGCGGATCAGATCAGATATCGGATCGGATATCAGATCGGATAATAAATTGAAGGAAATCGAATCGGATCATACCTAAACCGAATCCGATCCGAAGTCCGATCGGATCATGAAAAACCCTACCAAATCCGAAAATTTCGGATCGGATCACCCTTCAAAATGGATCAGGTTCGGTTAAATTGCCATCCCTATTTGTATTACCCCTTATGTACTATAAATAGGGTGTAAAGTTTTCATTTGTAATCATCCCTTGAAGAAATATAAACTTAGTTTCTTATATATCTCTTCCTTCTCCCTATTCTCTCTAGTAAGTAAGTTCTTGTTCTTGAGTCTTAGTTTAAATGTTTTGTTCTTGAGTCTTCCTTACAGTTCTTACAGGTCTTCTATAGATCTGCCGTACACCCCCCAACTATGGGTTTACAACCTATGAGCACGTAGATTGTGGTAATATTCATATGACCAACATCGTTACTTGCAAGGTGGTTGGTATTGACTATTTCAAGCTGCAGACTCATGATGGTAAGTTTTGCACTTTGAACAATGTGATGCATGTTCCACATATGACGAATAACCTGATATCTCTTAGTCAGCTCGACAACAAATGGTACAGTTTCAAAGGTAAAGATGGAGCAGTGCATGTCTGCAAAGGTTCTGAAGTAATTCTGAGAGGCTTTAAGCGGGGCTCCTTGTATTTCCTATAAGGAAGGACGCTTTCTGGGTTAGTATTGGTTGCATCGTCTGAATTGGTAAAGGAGGATATGACCAAGTTGTGGCATATTAGGCTTGGGCACATGAGCATTAGAGGAATACAGATATTGGCTAATCATGGTCTTTTGTGTGGCTATAAGGTCAAAGACCTCAAGTTCTGTAAGCATTGTGTAATTGGGAAGATACATCAAATCAAGTTTCCTAAGGCGGTTCACAGAATAAAGGGCAGTCTAGATTACATTCACTCGGATTGTTGGAGACCTTCATGTCAGGAATCATTGAGTGGTCACATGTATTTCTTGTCTATGATTGATGACTACTGGAGGAAGACTTGCGTAATTATTATGAAGCACAAGAGTGAGGCTCTCACCAATTTCAGACAGTGGAAGACATTAGTAGAGAATCAACAGGGAAGAAGATCAAGCGACTCCGGACAAATAATGGGTTAGAGTTCTATAGCTCTGAGTTCGATGAGTTCTGTAAGCAAGTGGGAATTTCTAGGCATCTAACTATCAGAGGTACACCACAACAAAATGGTGTAGCACAGCGCATGAATCAGACATTGTTGGCTAGGGCAAGGTGCATGCTCTCCAATCCAGGGTTGTCTAAGCGGTTTTGGGCAGAAGCAGTTAGTACAACATGTTACTTAATAAATCGCGAACCAAATACAAGTATCAGTCTCAAAGTTCCCAATGAGGTATGGTCTGGTAAACCCGCTGATTATTATAATTTAAGGGCTTTTGGTTGTATTATTTAATATTATGTGGATGATGGGAAGTTAGAGTCGAGGGCCAGAAAAGGAGTGTTCATGGGTTATTGGTATGGTGTCAAAGGATACCAAATTTGGTTTTCATCAGAGGGTAGGGTAATAATAAGCAGGAATGTTGTTTTGATGAAAACTCTGTGCTTAACCCTATTATGAGATCTGTGGTTGTATCAGGCTTGGTAGTATTGATAATCAGGTGGAGCTAAAAGATACTTCAGAGTTGAGTAGTCTACAGTTTGATGTTCATCAGGATCTAACGTAAGAAATAGAAGCACCAGAAAGTTTATCACCAGTTTTCGAGGAACATGGGTTAGCTAAAGAGAGATATAGACAAGCTAATTTCGGGAAGCCTCCAGTGAGGTATGATTTTGAAGACATGGTGTCTTATACACTTCAGGTTGCTAAGGAGGTGGAGCTCGATTCTTCAGAGCTAACTAATTTCAAGGAAGCATTTACATGTTAAGAGTCTACCCAGTGGCATGCAGCTATGGGGGATGGGATGGAGTCACTTAACAAGAATTCAACATGGGAGCTAACAAAGAGGTCAAAGGGCATAAAGATTGTGACTTGCAAGTGGGTTTTCAATAAGAAGGAAAGTATGTCATCTTTAGAAGGGGTCAAGTATAAAACTCGTGTTGTTGGAAGGGGTTTCACACATCGATTGGGCGTTGACTATAAGAGATTTTCTCACCAGTGGTTAGACACACTTCTATTAGAATGCTATTAGCAATGGTGGCATATCAGGATTTGGAGCTCAAGCAGCTAGATGTGAAAACAACTTTTCTACATGGAGAGTTGGAGGAGGAGATTTTTATGACACAACCAGATGAGTTTCATGTTCCGGGAAAAGAAGATGTGTGTAAGTTGAAAAAGTCCTTGTATAGGCAAGCAATCACATAGGCAGTGGTACAAGTGGTTGATAGCTATATGACAGAGATTAGTTACACAAGAAGCGTGTATGACTGTTGTGTGTATCACAATAAGTTAGTGTATGGTTCAATCATCTATCTGGTTATTTATGTTGACGATATGTTAATAACGGCTGTCAAGAAGTCGAATATATAGAAGTTGAAGGGTATACTATCTGCATAGTTCGAGATAAAGAATTTGGATGCGGCAAAGAAAATTATGGATATGGAGATCTATTGGGATAAAAGCTAACGAAAACTGTTCTTATCCTAGAAAGGTTATATCAAGAAAGTTTTAGAGAGGTTTGATATGTCTAGAGCAAAGCCTTTAGATTCTACGAGTGCAGCGAATACATGTCTGTCGATTGCCTTTGCACCTAAGTCGGATGGAAAGAAAGAGTATATGGCTCGATTACATTATGCTAGCTCAGTTGGTAGTTTAATATATGCTATGGTTTGCACTAGGCCAGATCTTGCTCATGTTGTTAGTGTTATTAGTAGGTTTATGGGGAATCCTGGTAAGGAACATTGACAAGTAGTGAAAAAAATCTTCAGGTACATTAGGGGTATATCAGATGTTGGGGCTCATTTATGAAGGTGGTACAAAATGTGCAGTGAGGGTTATTGTGATTCAGATTACTCTAGAGATGTTGACACGAGGATATCTATTACCGGGTATGTGTTCACTCTTGGTGGGTCAGTTGTCAATTGGAATGCTACTCTACAATCTACAGTGACATTGTCTACTACTACGGAGGCGGAGTACATGACATTGACAGAAGCTGCTAAAGAGGGGATATGGCTAAAGGGTTTGATCAACAACTTTGGGTTACATAAGGATCAGATTATAATATTTTGTAACAGTTTGAGTGCAATCTGTTTGGCCAATGATCAAGTTCATCATGAGAGAACCAAGCACATAGATTTGAGGTATCATTTTCTAAGGAGTGAGAAGTGAATCAAGGTAAAGAAAGTGGGTACTTCGGATAATCCTGCTGACATGTTTACAAAGTCTATTTCAACTAGCAAGTTCCAACATTGCTTGTAACTTGCTGAATGTACGCATCTATTAGATAGCATTTGAGACAGAAAGGGAGTTCTGGTTATGATCTTGAGGTTAGATGTCAAGGTGGAGATTTGTTGGGTTTGGTGCCATCTAAGTTGGGGACGCCTAAATTAGGGGATTAAACAAGCAAATTCGGAATTGTTGACACAGCCGAAGGGAGCGACCGCGCGAGCAAGGGCGCGTGACCGCACCAAATTTCTACCAAGAGTGAGCGACCGCGCCTTTATTGGAGCGACCACGCCTTTATTGGAGCGACCGCGCCTTTATTGGAGCGATCATACGGGTGCCTAATTTGGGGAAGGGGCGATCACGCCCTACCATGGGGCGATCGCGCCCTCAGTCTGAAAAGGGATTTTCAACGACAGATTTTGGCCCAGTTGGTGAATCACTTATATTTGTGTGTTATGTGATTGTTGCTTGTTTTCTATATTATACATATATTTTGTTCTAACATACAATAACTATATTTGTTTTTATTGGTTTTCAATGTAAAGGAACTAAATACACCTCAAAACTTTGTGCACACATCCCATGTAAAAGCCTGAAATTGCTACACCGGCAAATTGTTGTTACGTTGGCATCGCAAGGAATCGAGTGACGAGGGAACTAGTTTATCCCATTTAATCTCTTAACACCATAACATATAGGAGTATTATTCCTCGACACGAGTGAACTAGTTTATCCCATTTAATCTCTAACACCGTAACATATGGGAGTATTCAAAATAAGGCATGGAATAGAGTTACATACTATTTTATTACATCTAATCTCTAACATCGTAACATATAGGATGAGCAGTATAAACCGAGATACGAACATGGGCTTACCCGGGTAAGGCCCAAGTCGACTGGACCATAAACATAACCATCGTCTCAAGCTACGAGGAAAGACCTGTGCTTCCTCGTCTATGTATCTCGTCATTCATAAGGCTGACCTGGTGTGAGTACGCCAATCCAAATTCGCGACCTTTTCAGATGCATTTTAAGTGATAAAATTGCATTTAGGGGCATTTTGGTAAATTCTCGGTCCGTTCCGAGACTTCCGGAAACATTTTATATGTTTCTCGCGAAGGAAGTATGTTTTGGTATTTTTCCCGGACAAAAGGACCTAAAAGGAATAAATCAGTTTGGACCTCTTGGGAATTAACCCGGAATGTTCCAGAATCTGGTTTTGGCGCCAGAAACGGTTATGGACGTGGCCCGTCGTGCGACAGCTTGAGGCATGGAAAATGGAAGCGTTGGGTCGTGCGACATATTAATCCCATTCCCAATTTACGCTTTAAATACCAAATTCCATTTCATTTGTTAGGGAGGCCCCTCACAATTCACACACACAACACACACTCATTCTCACCCTTTCTCTCTCTACCCGTTAAATCCCTCTCTCTCTCATCTCTCTCTCTCTCTATACGCAGCAACGCTCCCTCCATTGCCGCCGGCCCAAGCTCCTCCCTAATCCAAGCTCCCTCTCCGGCCAAACCCAACACCAATTCCCTCTCCAATCCCAAATCCAACCTCAACCTCTTCTTCCCCTATCCAATCTATTCCAATCTCCCTCAACTCAAAACACCGATCTACTCCCGTCCAATCTCCCTGTTCTTCCCTAAAGCTAACTCGCCGGCAACCCCTGTCTAAAACCTCACCGGAAACCATCACCGGTTCTCTCCCTCTCTTCAACAAATGCTTCCCTTGCTCCTGCCTCTAAGCCGTCAACCATCATCGCTACTCCTCAACGCCAAGCTCAACCTCTCAACCACCGTCACACCACCAATCTCCGATCGCCATCTCTCCATTTCCAGAAACCTAAGCCCATTTACCTTCATCAAACCGTCGACCGCTTCCTCTGTTCCTAGCCTTTGCCCAAGTGCACGTGAAACTGCAAAGCAACTCAGATTTGTGTTCGTTTCATCCCGAAGCTGAATTGAAGGATTCAATACCTAACATGGTATAGAATTCGTGGACTACGAGGGTAACGAATTTCTTCCCTCACCTCTATCTCGCATTTACTTTTTATTTGTTTCATTGCAATTATTCCCCGGACTTGATAATTGGACTCCGCCGTCCCCGATTATCAAGTCCCAACTGCCGATCTCTCTGTTTAACTGTTTAGCTTGGTTTGATTGATGTTCATAATGTGATTGTGTGGGATTTGTTGTTTGTTGGCCAAGGGAGTGTGGATCTCCCTATATCCACATCCCCTTGGTCAATCCTTTGTAAATTCGTTGGTCTCTGAGCTATTTGTATATTGTGTTGGTATTTGATTGGTTTTATGTTGGATCTGTTGTTACAAAATGTAAGGTCCCTGCAAACGGTAAACATGTGTCACGCGACACATCGTGCCTAGCATGTCCTGTGTCACGCGACACATGGTGACCATCTGCAGAGGATCATCCTTTCAGTTGTAAATCCTGTTCTGTTTGTCCTCGATGTAAAGTGGGATGTGGCCTCCCAGAGTCAATGGCTTACAAGTTGTATTTCCCCTTGTTGACTAATAAAACAAAGCACTCTTATGCATTTCATTACATATCTTGTTACACACGTTTTGCACACACATTTGGATGAATTGAATGTTGAACATTGAAAGACTCGTCTACGGACGAGGCGTGTTGGGTGAACTCTCGGTTCTTCCCAACACGTAACTTGACCCCCAGACCCATTTTCTCTCTTAAAAAGGTTTTCAATGTTTCCTCTTAAAACGGCGTGGCGACTCCCTATTATTTTTATTTTTCAGCGAGCGCACATTCAGTGGCGACTCCGCTGGGGACTTGAAACTTGTTTTTCAAAAGTGGGTCAAACTTTCGTTATTGTTCAACATTCTCTTCATTCACTTGTGTGTGCTTTGTGTGTGACATTATATGTGCCTAAATGCATTTTAGTGCTTTGTTTTATTCCATTCCCTCCTTGTGTCCCATCTTTGTTGTCTGTGTTGCTGATGCTTGGGGGTGAGATATTGTTTGATGCTTGGAAGCTGGGGCTGGATTTGGTTATTGATTCAGATTTTGAATGTTGGTCTCCTCTGTCACGCGACAAATCGTACCTTTGATGTCCTGTGTAGCGCGACAGAAGGTGGTCACTTTGCAGGATTTGATTTCCTTTGTGCAGGTTGTGGTTGTGGGCAATCCCCATGATCAATTTGATTAATCCTTGATTATTGTACTCTGTGGGGGTGTGTGTGAGTTGTTTTCCTTTTCTCCCTTTTCAAATAAAAAAAAAGAAAAAAAAATCATTTTCATAAATAAAGGAAGATAGTCATCCGCACACTACACCACGTAGATCTAGAACCCTCGGGTGCGATTGACGACATTGCGAACGGTGATAATATTCGCCTACGTTTGAGCGCCTAATGTCAAACCTATCCCCCTAGCGCGTTATAGGTGGCGCCACACTTTTTAACCTTACCCAAAACGGTTGGTTTTGACACGACATTTTTCAAGTACACTAAAATGGATTGTTTCAAAATTTCTAATGGACTTTCGTACCTATCCCAAAACCTAGCACGTGTGGGCATGTTGCCATCGCAACATGGTTTCACGAGAGGACATGTCGTTCCCATGGCATGTTCTAACGAGAGATCATGTCGCTTTGTCAACGTGCACCGACGAGAGGTCATGCCGGATTTTTCCTTGAAATTCTTTAGGAATACCCGTTATGCTGCCAAAATTTCGCCAGAAATTGGGGCTGCTCGTTCGTCCCATAAATGCTTTGGTTTGGTTTAGGTACTATTGCCTATTATTAATTTTGACTCAACGCATTTGGTGTATTTGTGGATGATGTGTCCTTAGGTTTCCCCCCAATGTCTAGATTGCGTGAAATAAAGGATTAGCCTTTCCCAACCGTCTCTAGGACTTAAGACACCGATTTCTACTTGAACAATAATAAGTGTTGCACGAGTCCGTCTCCTTTCCCGTTCTTCCCTCTCCCGTACTATCTCAAAGTTCTCTACCCTCCGTCTATACACGCTCTCACCCCTTCACCTCTCCAGATAAGGCAAGTTGGGTGTGCGCTCTCGTTCCCGGCGCTCATTCATCCATATCCCCGAGGCGGAAGCAGTTCAAGTGCCCGAGCAGTTGTCCATCTGATTCGAAATCCAAAACGCTCGGTGCAGAGAAGATTATGGCCCACAAATCTAGAAGTTCATATCCCATGGGTCAACAACAGAGTGCAAATGGTGTGTCCATCGAAAGTTGCGAGCTACACTTGAAGATATTCTTCCTCGAAAGCGAGAGGCCCGGTTGTTTGCCCAGATTGCTAAAGCCAAGGAGGACGACTTGTGAATGACCAAAAAGATTGAGAAGGGTCCTCACTGCACCGATGGCAACAATGCTCTTCCTCCCATCTGAAGTTGATGCAGTCGATCAGTCCTCGTAGGGTCTAGAATGTCCACTGTCGGACATGAGTCTGTCGAGTCCAAGTTGGACCAGTTTTTGCTTTGCAGTGATAAAATCTTTGTTTCTATTCTTGCTAGACTCGAGACATTACTAGCACACCTACGTTATAATCGATTGAAATGGTTTTATTCCAACTGATCACTTGTGCTGCTCACCGACCAATGCTTTGAAGTGACTAATGTTTGAATCGATCAGAGTGAGAAAATCGACTGATATCATTCCCCACCTCGATTCCAATATGCTCACATATCTTCCTTCGTTCTTCCTATCTCGTTGTTCAATGAATTTGCACGGATCTTTCTCAAAGTAAGCTTAAGCAAAGCAACGAAGACTTAATCTCGTTCGGATCATCTGGTAGGGACTGCGATTGAAACCTTCACCCTTAGGAGAACCATCACCTTACCCTCACCTAAAAAATACCCCTTCATTTCAAGATCGGCACGATTTGAAACCCGTCTATCCATTCCCAGAAGAAGAGGGACTATCCTTGAGACTCCCGTGGCTCAAAAGAAGGTTGACCGTGTCCAAGCTCAAGAACTGCAGAAAGCAGTGATCCATCCTGGGGACTAGCTGAAGTGCTCCTCTCAAAGACAAAATTGAAAAAAGAGAGAGACAAAAAAAAAGAATAAAAAAAGGAAGAAGAAAAGAAAAGAGAGCCTAGTCCCCAGCGATCCTCTCGAAAGCCAAAGTCAGAGGACCCGGTCATTACTCAAAGGGAGTCTCAGAGCCAATAAAGAGACAGCATGGATGTCCCCTCACCATTACCTCTAACCGATCCCAAGCCGTCCTCTCGATTTTAGAGGACAGCCACATTACCGTTACCCTTACCTTTGACCTTGACCTTGACCGAAAGCCAAAAGATCGACCTCTCATTCTTAGAGGTAAAACAGATTTCCTTCACCTTAGAAATCCCAAACACATACCCAAAAAAACCAACCTCTCATCTTTAGAGGTCCAGCCAGCAAAAAGCTTAGCCTACCTCTCGTTTTAAGAGGTCATGATACCTTAAATCACCCAAAGACCGATCGAAACCCCGATACCCAGTCACAGTTCCTACCGGATAGCAGTTTCAGGGCATCAAGCGAAGATTGTGCAAATTCTATCCGTTCATTCGACGTTGCATGTGAGCATATTTCATTTCTCCTCTGCAAACACTCGTTGTGGACGTCCCACTGGGGCTTCACATCTGTGTCTCTTATCGACACTTCAAGAGGACATATTCTTTCGATTCTCAAAATTTCTCGAAAGTCCTCAGATCCTCGAATTTCACCGTTCATTCTTTTCATTCGGGATAAACCCGAACTACGACCACCTGAGCTCCTCCTATGGAGGGGAACGTAGGCAACCATAAATGGTTCGGTCGAAATCACAAACAGATCTCAGAAAATCCGGTCTCCTCAAGGACCATGCCCGTATACTGTCTATCCTTCCGAGTTTGATTCTCGATATCAGTGGGTTTTCTCCCCATGATTAATTAGAATATTTGTTCATATCAGTTTTGGCGGTCGACTAACCCGAACATCAATAAAGGGTTTTAAGCAGCTTTGTGATCATCACGAATAAGACAGGTTTTCAATTGTCTCGACGAGTTTTCTCTTTCTACATAATAGGAAGATAGAGCTAAACACCGTTTCGGTCAGCAGGGGCTTCCATACACCTCTCCACACCTTGTGATGCTTATACTCTCCCAAAAGAGTCAAACCAAAAGCGAGAGTGTCATACACAGATTCGGGATCTAATCCCACTTTCGAAAGATACGCCCCTGGACTTAAACATTTCCGAGTCTTGTCCAGCAACTGATTGACTGCGATTCGAAATGATGAATTGCCTCTGTAGCCACAAGATGACTCTGCCTGCGATGAAGCTGTATGGAATGTCCTCAAGCTGGGGCTTTGGTTAAGGTATCCCTCCGGCTCTCCTTACCAGATTCCCCTCGGGTTTGCTTTATAATCTCAACTGGGGCTTCGCCGAGCCGGGATTGCTCTCTGACCCCCTCTACTGCTTGTTGTCTCAGACGCGCGATGCACTTTGTCCTCACTAGCAATGGGCCTGCTGCAACCAGTACCCCCGGGAGCGTCCTCGACTTGCCTAAGCTGCACCATATCATCCGTCACTCATACATTTTCCCACCTCACGGGAGAGGGTCCACCCCATCACAAACACTTTCGTCCCATACACGATCCCTCATAGAGCAACTGATACAGACACATCTGCTCATCAAGCCGTGCAAAACCCCCACTTCCTATTCTTCCCAGCTGAGATGGACTTGTGCAACCAAAGATTAATAATGCATAAGCAAGAGTCTAATAAAATGCTAAGTGCCTAGAAATGTTGTGTTTTCCTCCCCCACAGGGTACAATAGTCAAGTGATCATATTTTGATTGTGATGATTGCCCCTCAAATCACAATCTTGGACAAGGATTTCAAATCCCACAGGTGACAGACCCCGCCTTCATAAAAAGGTCCAGCCATCCGATCTCATCAGCATAATTTGGAAGAGCCCCAGCCGCCCAGTCTCCTAGCAATGTTTGACAAAGAAAAGAGCTTCAGTTGTCTGCTTCACCTATCCCCAGTAGAATCAATGGTAGCATGAGACCCTCCGGTAGCTATAACTCTCCATCACCAATAGCAATGGTAGTCTAAGACCCTCCGACAGCTACAGGTGAGCACAACACAGGTATGAAAGCATATCTCAGTCGATTACTTTCCTAAAAAAGGCATTAGTCATCTTTGGGGTGACTCCCTCTAATATTCATCTTTGGGGTGACTCCCTCTAATAGTCATCTTTTGGGGTGACTCCCTCAAATAGTCAGTTCTTTGGGGTGACTCCCTCAAATAGTCAATTCTCTGGGGTGACTCCCTCTAATAGTCATCTTTGGGGTGACTCCCTCTAATAGTCATCTTTTGGGGTGACTCCCTCAAATAGTCAGTTCTTTGGGGTGACTCCCTCTAATAGTCATCTTTTGGGGTGACTCCCTCTAATAGTCATCTTTTGGTGTGACTTCCTCTAATAGTCATCTTTGGGGTGACTCCCTCTAATAGTCATCTTTTGGGGTGACTCCCTCTAATAGTCATCTTTGGGGTGACTCCCTCTAATAGTCATCTTTTGGGGTGACTCCCTCTAATAGTCATCTTTTGGGGTGACTCCCTCAAATAGTCGATTCTTTGGGGTGACTCCCTCTAATAGTCATCTTTGGGGTGACTCCCTCAAATAGTCGATTTCTGGGGTGACCCCCTCAAATAGTCAATCTTTAATCTTGCGTTCTCACTTGTTCCGAACTACGATTTGGCTTGATTCCCTCCCCGGGATACGTAGGAATCCTTTCTCCAAAGGTCCAGCCATCCGATCTCATCAATCATATTTCCCACCGTCCGTCATATCCCCAGCTGCTCATTGGGATTGGGTCCTTTTTATCGACAACCTCACTTCTTCCATAAGTGACGTTGCCGAGGGGCTCTGTGAGTACGCCAATCCAAATTCGCGACCTTTTCAGATGCATTTTAAGTGATAAAATTGCATTTAGGGGCGTTTTGGTAAATTCTCGGTCCGTTCCGAGACTTCCGGAAACATTTTATATGTTTCTCGCGAAGGAAGTATGTTTTGGTATTTTTCCCGGACAAAAGGACCTAAAAGGAATAAATCAGTTTGGTCCTCTTGGAAATTAACCCGGAATGTTCCAGAATCTGGTTTTGGCGCCAGAAACGGTTATGGACGTGGCCCGTCGTGCGACAGCTTGAGGCATGGAAAATGGAAGCGTTGGGTCGTGCGACATATTAATCCCATTCCCAATTTACGCTTTAAATATCAAATTCCATTTCATTTGTTAGGGAGGCCCCTCACAATTCACACACACAACACACACTCATTCTCACCCTTTCTCTCTCTACCCATTAAATCCCTCTCTCTCTCCTCTCTCTCTCTCTCTATACGCAGCAACGCTCCCTCCATTGCCGCCGGCCCAAGCTCCTCCCTAATCCAAGCTCCCTCTTCGGCCAAACCCAACACCAATTCCCTCTCCAATCCCAAATCCAACCTCAACCTCTTCTTCCCCTATCCAATCTATTCCAATCTCCCTCAACTCAAAACACTGATCTACTCCCGTCCAATCTCCCTGTTCTTCCCCAAAGCTAACTCGCCGGCAACCCCTATCTAAAACCTCATCGGAAACTATCACCGGTTCTCTCCCTCTCTTCAACAAATGCTTCCCTTGCTCCTGCCTCTAAGCCGTCTACCATCATCGCTGCTCCTCAACGCCAAGCTCAACCTCTCAACCACCGTCACACCACCAATCTCCAATCGCCATCTCTCCATTTCCAGAAACCTAAGCCCATTTACCTTCATCAAACCGTCGACCGCTTCCTCTGTTCCTAGCCTTTGCCCAAGTGCACGTGAAACTGTAAAGCAACTCAGATTTGTGTTCGTTTCATCCCGAAGCTGAATTGAAGGATTCAATACCTAACATGGTATAGAATTCTTGGACTACGAGGGTAACGAATTTCTTCCCTCACCTCTATCTCGCATTTACTTTTTATTTGTTTCATTGCAATTATTCCCCGGACTTGATAATTGGACTCCGCCGTCCCCGATTATCAAGTCCCAACTGCCGATCTCTCTGTTTAACTGTTTAGCTTGGTTTGATTGATGTTCATAATGTGATTGTGTGGGATTTATTGTTTGTTGGCCAAGGGAGTGTGGATCTCTCTATATCCACATCCCCTTGGTCAATCCTTTGTAAATTCGTTGGTCTCTGAGCTATTTGTATATTGTGTTGGTATTTGATTGGTTTTATGTTGGATCTGTTGTTACAAAATGTAAGGTCCCTGCAAACGGTAAACATGTGTCACGCGACACATCGTGCCTAGCATGTCCTGTGTCACGCGACACATGGTGACCATCTGCAGAGGATCATCCTTTCAGTTGTAAATCCTGTTCTGTTTGTCCTCGATGTAAAGTGGGATGTGGCGTCCCAGAGTCAATGGCTTACAAGTTGTATTTCCCCTTGTTGACTAATAAAACAAAGCACTCTTATGCATTTCATTACATATCTTGTTACACACGTTTTGCACACACATTTGGATGAATTGAATGTTGAACATTGAAAGACTCGTCTACGGACGAGGCGTGTTGGGTGAACTCTCGGTTCTTCCCAACACGTAACTTGACCCCCGGACCCATTTTCTCTCTTAAAAAGGTTTTCAATGTTTCCTCTTAAAACGGCGTGGCCACTCCTTTTATTTTTATTTTCGGCGAGCGCACATTCGCCTGGGCTCAGCAGGCGAGCATAAACAAGGCCCAACTCAAAGTGCCGAGGAGACCTACCTCGTAGGCCGAGATTGCCTCCCTTGAGGACGAGGTGCCTTCCTCAGCCATGTCGTCATCAAGATAGGCCTTTCCACTTATCTCTCATCTCTTCCCCAGTTCCTCGTTAACCGACCAGGTTACGAGAACGAGGAAGTAGCATTCCGGCAGGCAGCTTATGCAGTCCTGTCCCAATAAGGACATTAAGGAGTTACAATCTTATTAGGATTGTAACCACCTCCTATATCAATTCAAGTCAAATAAGGACTCTCCAACAGATCTAATCCTCTTAGGATTATATCTTATCCCTTAACAGTCCAAGTTCAACATGGATTCTACATATCCCTCCCTATAAATACAAGCCATTATTTCCATATTTTGTTACGTTATCTCTATGACTCGAAGCTCTGTCAATTTAATCTCTCTATACGCAAATCGTGAACTTACTCACGCCGGAGGGCCTTCGCCGGTGAAGCCCAGACTTAGTTTATGTTTTCTGTCTTATTTTCAGGCTATGCAATCGCCGGAGTACAACCGACCGCTGGATTTGGGCTGATTTGATCTCTTTGGCTGCATCAGTTTGGTTCCATTTTCGAGAATCGATTCAAAGACCCATTGTTTAGCCTGAAAAACCGCATGCCTGAGCCCTTTTTCTGCTGGATAATTCTTGTTTTTTGGTCGAAAAAGCACTGTTCCGATTGATTGGTATTGTTTCAGCCGGATCTTGCAAATTTTCGCCTGGAAAATTCATTTTTGGCCGGAAAAAATTGGTGTTTGAACGTTAGCAATTGAATTCTGTTTGTGGCGAATAAAACCGATTCTACGTTTGGCCTGAAAATTGTGATTTTGGCCGGAAAATCTTGTTTTGCTGGAAAAATTGTTCGTCTGGTAATTTGTGCCGTTTGCAATTTTGGTATCAATGGAAGACGGAACTTTTGCAAGTGTTATTAACGAGGAGGATCAAACTCACGCAGACGAGATCCCTCCCAACACCTCCGAGATGTTACCACCTCCTCCACCTCTGAATGACGGTATACCACCCCTCGGCATGACTCTTCGCTCTATGGGACAGCCAGCTGCCAAGGTAAATATGGAAAACCATCCACGTCATACTCGTCCATGAGGGAGACGAGCTGCGAGCAAGAAGATGACGAGGAACGTAGACGTTGGACGAGCTGAGAATGCCCAGCCCGTTGACCGACGTACCTTGTTGCATCGACAAATGGAAACATTGCAACATATCTATGAAACTCAAAATGCTTTATTGCAATTGGATCCAGATAACTCAATGGCCGAGTTCATCAGGCCTTCGAGGTCAGGTAATTCTCGTGAAAGGGAAACTCAGGGTGAGAGACAAGGTAGCCAGAGGAGCCATCCTCGTGGCCAAGATCCCCCTCCCCGTGAGCCTGCTGTACCACCTAAGCAGAACCTCCGAGATGCTCCTCGTCCTCGGCCTAGCAATCATGAAAATGAGAAGGAAGTGGTGGTCCTAAGAAGCCACTTAAATTCAAATGAGCAGGAAGTAAACTCAAAGGACTTGCGAGCGAGGTTCAGTCTGGCTAGGCCTTTATCCCCTCCTCGTCTTAACATATCACCTCGTCCTAGCCACCATCATCGGCGTGATTCCTCTCGTCCCCGGCATGACTCACCTCGTCCCCTTAACTTTTCAAGGCCGAGGAGTCCTCAACCATATAGAATGGTTCTTGGCGCTGAGAAGGGATAAAGCACCTACTAAACGAGGAGAGAACCTTCGAGACGACAGGGAACACAGTAGGGTGAATGGTCACCCTAGAGAAAGGTCCCATCATAGTTCCCACTGGAGTTCCCACCGGAACACTCATTCCAGCACTGAAAAGGGGATTGATGCCAAAGAACTATCACTCTTAAAAAAGAGAATTGATGATATGGAGAAGGGGAAGAAGGACGAGGACGATGATGACAACTGGGCCACTCGTCCCTTCTCTCAAAGAATAGCGGATGTACCACCTAATCCTGCCTTTAAGGTCCTAAATTTTGATAAATATGCCGGAACCACTGACGCACGGGACCATGTGCAAAGTTTCAAGTCGACTATGGCCCTCCTCACTAAGGCCGATGACGTTCTCTGTAAATCTTTCACGAGCACCTTCTCCGGAACAGGCCTTACCTGGTTCCGTGAGCTAAAAAAGGGTAGCATCGATAGCTGGAGGGGCATGATGAGGATGTTCCTAGACCACTTTGCCACGGCAAGAAGGAGGAAGAAGAGGTTAACTGACCTTGCCAACATCGAGCAAGGGAAAAACGAGACCACTTTGAGCTATTATAACCGATTTCGGACCATAGCGGAGCAAGTGGAAGAAAGCCTCACAGACAGGGAGGTGATTGTTTGTTTCAATTCCGGATTGAGATCCGGACCACTCATCTATGAACTCTCCGCCCGAGAGCCAAAGTCCAAGGCAGATTTGTACAACGTGGCTTATGCAATTGCCATGGCGGAGGATAAAAGCAAAAAAAGGTCTGACAAGACGGAACCGGAAGTAGCTGGAACTCACCATGCTTCCAATGGTAATGGAAACGGATTCAAGGACAAGAATAGAACAAGGGGTTCTAAAAAGCCTGAAAATTTCACCCCTCTTACCAAACCCATCACTGAAATCATGCAACTGGTGAACCTTCCACCTCCTCGTCCGCTCAACGACAAACCAAAGTTCCCTCGTGACCCTTCTAAATACTGTGATTTCCACAAGGACCATGGCCACACCACTGAAAGGTGCATTGCCCTCAAACGAATGATCCAAAGGTGGGTAGACGAGGGAAAACTCGATCGCTACGTCATGAAGAAAGATGGCAAGCGGAAACGGAAGGAGGATGAGAGTGAAGATGATGACAAAAGCGAGGACATGGAGCAGAGGCCTCCTAGGTCCAAATTGGATGTGATTCGAGAAGAGGTAGTCTCTACCCGAAAGCTAAGGGACCAAATTCATGAGCTCATCAAGGTATACCATGTTCCTGCTTGGGTTCATAAGGCGGAAGAGGCCATAAGTTTCTCTCCCTATGAATTGGCGGGGAGCCGTATAGCCCATGAGCAACCCTTGGTGATAAAGGTTCGAATTGACAACTGTGAATCCGAGAGACTTCTCATCGACACGGGGGCCTCTCTTGATATCTTGTACTACTCAGCCTTCCAGATGATGGGATTGAAAGACACCATCCTGGAACCTTTTCATGGAAGGCTAGAAGGTTTCACCAATCACAAAGTCGGTGCCAAGGGAACTGTTGATCTACAACTGGAAGTTGGTGAACATCCCTTCCGAATCGTGGCTACAGTCACTTTCGTAGTCATGGATCTGACAAGTGATTATCATGCAATCTTAGGCATTCCAAGTCAAGAAAAACTTGGGTTGGTCGCCTCCCTTCCTCACCAACGAGTTAAATTTCCTACTCGTGTTGGAATTAGATGCGTGAGGGCGACCGCCAAAGACTACTTGGAGCATTTCGTGAAAAGCCGAAAAGCATCTAAAAGCGTGGAGGTAGATACTCTGGAGGATAACATCAAAATCTCTAAGTCTCTGAAAACTACCCACACTAGATCTAGGATGAGCTATATTCGTGAAATACTAGAAGAGGAACCTGTGGTCCTAGAAATTGCAGATGACCAGGACATAGTTCCGTCCGTCCCGGAGACAGATCCTGTTCTCGTCAACGGCCAGAACTCGGGGGCCAACCCTGACTTGAGGATAGTTGATCTGCCCGACGTTGACAAACTGATGGAAGGGGAAGGCCTCAACATAAATGAAAATGAGGGTAGAAGACTTAGAGAAATCATTATTGAATCCCTGGAATTTTGAGACGGTCCCGAAATGGAGCCTGTGGATGAATTAGAGGAGGTAGTCATCAACCCTGACTACCCTGAGCAAAAAATTAAACTCGGGGGCCAGCTATCCCCAGAAGAAAAGGAAGAAATCATCTCCCTCTTAAAAACAGTCTTGATGTCTTCGCTTGAAGAGTTGAAGATATGAGGGGGATCAATGAAGAAGTAGCCCTCCACCGCCTGGAAGTTGACCCGTCTGCTAAAACCATCGCGCAGACAAGGAGAATCTTTGCAAGGGACAAGGAGGAAGCTATCAAGGAAGAGGTGCAAAAGTTACTTAGCGCCAGAATCATTCGAGAAGTAAAATACCCCGTTTGGTTGGCCAACGTGGTAATGGTGAAAAAGCAAAATGGGAAGTGGCGAATGTGCATAGACTTCACTGATCTTAACAAAGCCTTCCCTAAGGACATTTATCCTATCCCCAGAATTGATAAGTTGGTTGAATCCATAGTTGGACACCGAACTCTCAGTTTCTTAGATGCCTATTCAGGCTATCACCAAATCAAAATGGCGGAAGAGGACATTGAGAAGATGGCCTTCCAAACATCTGGGGGAAACTATTGTTATGTCATGATGCCCTTTGGGCTTAAGAATGCGGGTGCTAAGTACGAACGTATGGTGAACGAAGTGTTTGGAGAACAAATAGGTCGTAACATGGAGGCCTACATTGATGACATGGTCATAAAGACCAAGGAGGGCAGTCACGCCCCTGACCTGGAGGAAACTATAAACAATCTTCGAGCTAACAACATGAAGCTAAACCCAAGCAAATGTGTGTTTGGGATGACAGCTGAAAAGTTCCTAGGCTTCATGGTATCACAAAGGGGAATAGAGGCAAACCCTGAAAAAATTAAGGCCCTGATTGACATGAAGGAACCTACCAACATCAAGGAGGTTCAGAGATTGAATGGAAGAATAGCGGCACTTGTAAGATTCATTGCCAAATCCGCCGAAAAATCACTGCCGTTCTTCAAGGTATTGAAGGGGGCCAAGGGCTTCTCCTGGACTTCTGAATGCTTCGAAGCATTCCTCCGGTTGAAGGAGTACTTGGGATCCCCTCCCTTGCTAAGCAGTCCGATTACTGGCGAGAGGTTGTATGTCTTCTTATCCGCCACGGACCACGCAGTTGCAGCTGTCCTAGTACGAAATGACGAAGGAACTCAGAAACCAGTCTACTATGTCTCTAAGGCATTGTCAAACGTGGAAAGCAGATATTGTAATGTGGAAAAGATAGCGTACGCACTAGTTATTGCATCAAGGAAACTACGTGCCTACTTTTCTGCACACCCCATTACCATATATACGAACGAGCCCTTGAAGAAAATTCTGCATAAGTTGGATGGCTCCGGACTTCTCCTAAATTGGTTCATCGCTCTTACAGAATTTGACATCACGTACCAACCAAGGAAGATCCTCCTGGCACAGCCTCTGGTTGACTTCATGGTCGAGACTGTCTTTATGGGTGAGCATGTCCCCACCTCCCGTAAGCATAGCTCACCGGAGGGAGAAGAGTCCCCCATAGAACTCCCATCCAATGTTGGGTCCTATACACTGATGGCTCAGTCACTAAGGAGAGAAGCGGAGATGGAGTGGTACTAGCAAGTCCTGAAGGAGAGCACACCATCCAAGATATCATCCGATTCAATTTCCCTGCCTTCAACAACCAAGCTGAATATGAGGCTCTGATATTTGGTATCGAGTTGGCTTCCTTCTATGGAGCAACTAAAGTGGCGGCATTCTGTGACTCCCAACTTGTTGTCAAACAAGTAAAGGGAGAGTATAACCCTCAAAACCCCGTACTTACCAAGTATAGAGACCTGGTCCTAGACATGACGAAGAAGTTGGAGTTCTTCGAGATCAAACAAATAGGCAGGAAAGATAACCAAATCGCGGATGTTCTATCTAAACTAGCAACTATGGAGGTGTCTGAGTCCAACTCCAATCCATACGTAGTTTTTGCTGAAGAACCCACATATGAAAGACTACAAGTCATGCTCCTAGATGGAGAGGAGAGATGCTGGATCGATGACTACGTAGATTACATCGAGAAGAGCCAACTCCCAGAAGATGAAACACAAGCTAAACTTATCAAGAAGAGATCACCAAGGTTCGTTGTGATGAACGAAGTCCTCTACCGACGATCCTTCACTAAGCCCTTGCTGAGGTGTGTCTATCCCAAGGAAATTGAAAATCTTTTGGCCGAAGTACATGAAGGCGTGTGCGGCGGACACCCGGGGGCCAGAACCTTAGCTGACAAGATCATCTTGCTAGGTTACTATTGGCCAAACCTAAGGGAGGACGCGCAAGCCTATGTTAGAAAATGTGACAAATGCCAAAGATACTCTGACATTCCTAGACTCCTAGTAGTTGAACAAACTCTTGTAATACCTACGTGGCCATTTGATTTGTGGGAGATCGATATCATCGGACCCTTCCCTCCCGCCCGAGGCAATTGCAAGTATGTGATAGTAGTTGTCGACTACTTCTCCAAATGGATTGAAGCGAAAGCATTGGCCAAGATAACAGAAGAGAACGCCATAAACTTCGTCCATGACTGGTGTTGATTTGGGCTCCTGCACACAATTATTTCGGATCATGGACTCCAATTCTCTACGTCATTCACAGCAGAGTTGGGCAGAGTAAGAGTTTGTCACGCCAAATCATCAGTTAGTAGACCTCAAGGCAACGAACAAGCGGAGGCTACCAACAAACTGGTCTAACAGCCCTTACTAAGAACCTTGAAGGATGCGAGGGCAGATGGTTGGATGAACTTCCCCTAGCCTTATGGGTGTAACGATGTTGCCATTTTTCGAAAGATTGGTATTTTTCTTTTCTTTGAAAATCAATCGAAAAACACGGAGTCGCCACGCCATTTTTGTTTTAAGGGCCAAAACTTTGAAAAATGCCCGAGATTAGAGATTTGGGTTCGGAGGTCACGTTACTGTTGTGAATATGGCCCTCCACACCCAAGCAAACCTACAAGAATAATAATCGCACACAAACCAAGCACAAGAAATCAATGAAAAACAGAAAAGAACACAAGAAATTGTTAACCCAGTTCACCAAATTGATTGGCTACGTCTGGGGGCACTACCAAGCCAGGATCTTGCACTATGTAATTAGAATTTGTGTTACAACTGAATTGGGGGCGGAACATTGTTTATATATGACCTAGGGTAAAGTCCAAATCCTAAACAAACAAGGAAACTGGGACTGCTGTAAATCGGGCGGAGCGCGGCCGCTCTGGAGCCTAGCGCGGTCGCGCTACTGATCCCAGTAAGTTCAACGCCTTGACAACGCCTCAAGCGCGGTCGCCCTCCCATACGCGCGGTCGCCCTCAAGAAAATCCTCCGAGCCATAAGTTACCGTCCAAGAGCGCGGTCGCGCACGCCATAAGCGCGCCGCTCTTGACCCCGAAACCCGCTACGAAATTCTTCCCCTTGCTTCGCTGTCTAGCCCAATTGATCCTCTATCCCAACAATCTCCCACCTAGAGATCAACAACACATATAAACCCCGTATCCGTCTTCAACTCACCCTTGGTGTCCTCCCTAGTGCTCACCTCGATCATGGTAGTGCCATCCTCCTCTCTCATTCTTCAAGCCCAATTGAAGCTTTGCACAGCCTTCAATTTCTCAAGGTTCACAACCTTTGTCAACATGTCGCCCGGATTTTCCGATCCCAATATCTTCTCAAGCCACAAAGTCTTCTTCTCCAAGAGATGCCTGATGTAGTGAAACCTCAGTTCAATGTGCTTCGTCCTCGAATGAAATGCCGGATTCTTTGCCAAGTGAATTGCACTCTGACTGTCACTGTAGAGAATATTACCACTTCGCGTCTTCCCAAGTTCACCCAAGAAGTTACTCAGCCAAACCATCTCTTTACTTGCTTCCGTCATCGCCACATATTCTCGCTTCGCAGCCGATCGAGCCACGATCTTCTGTAACTTAGAAGCCCAGGAGATTGCTGTACCACCCAATGTAAACACATAACCCGTAGTACTTCTCCTCTTATCAAGATCACTTGATGCCAAGTCCGCATCAACATAACCCGCTAACACCACTTCCTTGCTCGAAAAACACAAAGCCTTACCGCCAGCATTCTTCAAATAACGTAGGATCCACTTAACCGCTTCCCAATGTTGCTTTCCCTGGATTGCCCATGAACCGGCCGACTACTCCCACCGCATGTGCAATGTCCGGCCTTGTACACACCATTGCATCCATTAGACTCCCCCCAGCTGAAGCATATGGAGTTCTCTCCATCTTGTCACGCTCTTCCTTGTTCCTAGGCGAGTCCCTCTCGGATAGCTTGAAATGCAAACCCAATGGCGTCCATGTTGGCTTCGCCTCTTCCATACAAAACCTTGCTAAGATCTTCTCAACATATTCTGATTGTGAAAGAACCAACTTGCCCGACTCCCTATTCCGATCAATCCGCATGCCCAAGATTTTCCTTGCCTCTCCCAAATCCTTCATCTCGAACCGTTCTGACAACTGAGTCTTCAACCTGTTTACCTCTCTACTGCTAGAGCCCGCTATCAACATGTCGTCCACATATAACAGCAAGATAATATACCCATTGTCCGTGTTCTTGAAGTAGCAACAATGATCCGCCTCACATCTGATAAAATCAATGTCGTGCATGAATCCATCGAACTTCCTGTACCACTGCCTAGGAGCTTGTTTAAGGCCATACAAGCTCTTAGTCAATCTGCAAACTAGCTCCTCGCTACCCTTAGACAAGAAACCCTCTCGGGCCGTACCATGTAAATCTCTTCCTCCAAGTCCCCATGAAGAAAGGCCGTCTTCACATCCATCTGTTCTAGCAAAGAAGTCATCCGCCACTACTATCCCCGTAACCATTCTCGATAGTGGTCATCTTCACAACCGGAGTGAATACTTCGGTGTAGTCAATACCATACTTCGCCGAAACCCTTTAATAACCGCCTTGCCTTGTAACGCTTGCTACCGTCTCGCTTCCTCCTTGATCCTGTAAACCCATTTGTTATGCAAGGCCTTCTTCCCCTTAGGTAGTTCACTAACTCCCAAGTTTTGTTTGCCTTCAATGAGACCATCTCATCTTCCATCGCAGCCTTTCCACTTATCACAAAGCACACTACGAATCGCTCCGCATAACATTCCGGTTCCCCATTATCTGTCAACAACAAATAATAATTCGAAGGAGTATACTGTCGGGTGATCCACGCATGCTGGATCTACGCAATGAATATCCTGTTCGAGTACGTGGTTCATCTTCGGTGACCTCCCGACCATGGTCAACATGAACCGTCCTGCTCCCACCCGAGTTAGGAACCTCCACCTCAACAATATCCGGTTCCGAACTAGTATCATCAGATGCCCCCTTTCTGTCCTTGTACAATACCTGTTCATTGAATACCACATCTCGACTACGAATAACCTTATGGTTTTGATCATCCCAAAATTTATACCCGAAGTCATCCCCACCATACCCAATAAATGTACACTTAACAGATTTAGCATCTAATTTAGTTCTCTCAGAATCAACATGAACATAAGAAACGCAGCCAAATACGCGAAGAAAGGACAGATTTACTCGCTTGCCACTCCAAGCTTCCTCTCGGAATTCCGTTCCCAATGGAACCGATGGTCCCCGATTGATCAAGAAAGCTGCCGTGTCAACCGCATATGCCCGTAACGTCTTCTAAGTCAACACTTCAATCTCATACTTCTAGCCCGCTCATTCAATGTTCTGTTCATCCTTTCTGCGACCCCGTTGAGTTGTGGAGTCTTCTTTGGAGTCTTCTCCATACGAATACCATTCGCAGCACAATATTCCCTAAACTCCCCGAGCTCATACTCCCCACCATTGTCTGATCTCAAGCACTTAAGCTTAAGTCCCGTTTGATTCTCCACCAAAGCCTTCCACTTCTTGAACACCTCGAAAGCCTCATCTTTCCCCTTCAAGAAATAGACCCAGACCTTCCTTGTAGAATCATCAATGAAAGTCATGTAATATGACGCACCACCTAGAGATGTAACCGGAGATGGCCCCCACAAGTCCGTGTGAACCAATTCCAACTTTGCTTCCCTCAATCCCCTACCTGTCCTTGAGAAATTATTCCTCCCTTGTTTGCCAAACATACAATCTTCGCAGATCCCCACGTTGACTGTCTTCAAACCCGGTAGTAGACCCTTGGAACAAAGAACCTTCATCCCCGTCTCACTCATGTGACCCAATCGACAAGTGCCACAAATCGGCATCACCCTTCGCCGCCACCGCAATACTATCCTTGGTGTTGTTCGCCAAATACAAAGTACCCTCCTTATTACCCCGAGCGATCTCACAATCCTCCTTGGTAATAACCCAGCCTCGCAGCCGAAAGTCACCTTGTAACCCTCTTCGTCCAACCGCCCAACCGAAAGTAGGTTCTTTTTCAAACCCGGAATGTGCACGACCCCGTTCGGATGTAGAACCTTCCCGTCCGATGCTCCTATCCCGACATCCCCCTTCCCCTTGATTTCCAAAGGTTCGCCATCGCCTAGATAGACCTTCCCGAAATCACCGAAGTGTAATTATCCATCTCTTCCTTATGCCCACAAGAGTGGAATGATGCCCCGAATCCGGCACCCATGATTCTAGTGCACTACTAACACTCGAACCGCACATCGTCACCTTCGACCGCCACATTCGCCCGATTGCCCTTACGATTTGGACAATCCCTCTTAAAGTGTCCCAACTCCTTACAATAGTAGCACCGAACAGATCCCTTCGCAACCTTCGGTTTATCCTTGGTCTCATCGCCTTTGCCCTTACCACTCATTCCGTTCTCCCTTGATTCGGTTCTCCCTTGTTTGCTAGTACCCGGCTTCCCCCTACTAGTAGTAGCTAAAGCCGCTCCCGAAGTACTTGATGTCCCCAACTTCTTCATGCGATTTTCCTCACCTAGAAGAAAGTCTTTAACATCATCATATTTCAATTTTTCTTACCTCGCCGAAGCGTTGATTGCAGCCACCGTTCCGCTCCAACTTGCCGGTAAAGAAGCTAGCAGCAACAAGCATGC
This sequence comes from Adenophora triphylla var. japonica, assembly GCA_022495995.1. Taxonomy (NCBI): domain Eukaryota; kingdom Viridiplantae; phylum Streptophyta; class Magnoliopsida; order Asterales; family Campanulaceae; genus Adenophora; species Adenophora triphylla. The sequence goes on from JAFEMH010002428.1 coordinate 172,708, forward strand.
ATGAACCTCGTCATCGAACTTGATCTCCACCGCTGTCAATGAATCTATGACATCCATAAATTCATCGATGTGCTTAGCCAAGGATCCTCCCTCTTGCATCTTGAGACTACCCATCTTACGTATCAAATCAACCTTATTTGCAGCAGACGGAGTTTCAAATCTCTCGCAAGCTAATCCAATAGCTCCTTGGTGGTTGTCGCCTTCCTGGTAGTCTTCGCGATCCACTTTGACAAAGTAGATCTAACCACCCCTAAAGCCTTCCGATCCATGAGTTCCCATTCTTCCTGATCTTCATCTTCCGGTTTGACACCCTTCAGAGGCTTGTAGAGATCCTTGTTGTACAATAGATCTTCAATCTGCATCCTCCAATATCCGTAGTCAGACCCATCGAATTTCTCAACCGCCTGTTTGTCTTTGCCCATTCTTGATTGCTTGGAACAACTCCCTTGATCCTAAACCAAGAGCTCTGATACCAGTTGTTGTGAATATGGCCCTCCACACCCAAGCAAACCTACAAGAATAATAATCGCACACAAACCAAGCACAAGAAATCAATGAAAAACAGAAAAGAACACAAGAAATTGTTAACCCAGTTCACCAAATTGATTGGCTACGTCTGGGGGCACTACCAAGCCAGGATCTTGCACTATGTAATTAGAATTTGTGTTACAACTGAATTGGGGGCGGAACATTGTTTATATATGACCTAGGGTAAAGTCCAAATCCTAAACAAACAAGGAAACTGGGACTGCTGTAAATCGGGCGGAGCGCGGCCGCTCTGGAGCCTAGCGCGGTCGCGCTACAGTCCAGTAAGTTCAACGCCTTTTGACAACGCCTCAAGCGCGGTCGCCCTCCCATACAGCGCGGTCGCCCTCAAGAAAATCCTCCGAGCCATAAGTTACTGTCCAAGAGCGCGGTCGCGCACGCCATAAGCGCGGCCGCTCTTGACCCCAGAAACCTGCTACGAAATTCTTCCCCTTGCTTCGATGTCTAGCCCAATTGATCCTCTATCCCAACAGTTACAAGCCGGGAAGAACGTTAGTGTTCACCCGGAATGCCTCGTAAAACGAGTCTTCCAAGCTTAAAAACCATTTGTGTGTGTGTGTGTGTGTTCCTTTGGCCAAAATAAGTTCAAAATGAGAAAACTAAAATTTGGAAACTCTTTATAAGGAATTAAAAAAGTCCCATGATTTTTGGTATGATTTTAGGGTTGAGTTTTGGTACTCAAAAGATTTCTTGGAGTTGAAAGTTATTTCTGCCAGAATGAAAAAGGCAGTGGACACTTTATTTTAAAATGGATTTAATAGCTTTAAAACTTCAAAATCTGGGGAAAGTCCGAGAATTAAAGTTGTTCAAAACATCTTAAATAAGGTTTCTGAAAAAGATTTTTCCATTTGGAGATGATTTGATGGACCAAAACCTTCTGGAAATCACAGATATGAAATCTGGATTTCCAGAGACTGATAAACTGACTTTTAGAAAATAATTTGGAAAAGGAAGTTTTACTCACGCAAAAAATAAAGTAAAGATATTTATGGAAAGTTCTGGATGTTGGCTACAAAAAGTATTTTGTAGTCAACACCCAATTCCAAGTTCTTATGTGTCCAAAAAATTAGACAATGGACTGAGGTCTTAGAACAATGCTACTGGACAGCAATATGTTCTTGAAGAAAAGTGTGATTTTAAAGGGGGTTTTGCATCCATGCTTGTCCCCATTTCCTTAGGCTTTGATTAGTAGTCACTAGACATTTTAGTGGTGATCTACTAGATCAAGCCATCCATAGGGTACATTAGGACTTAAGCATTTCATTTGCTTGGGAAGGGGAATTTTATCCTTTGAAAATGAGATTTTATGTATGAAAATGGTTTTTGGAAAACACTTTTGAGTGAATGATTTTGAGGAAAAGCACTTTTAAGTGAGTAAGAAGTAATTTGGACCTTTTAAATGGTCATCCATGGAAATTTATTCCAAGGTGGCTACATTTTTAGGTCAAGCAAAGATGAACACCAAGTTGATTAACAAACTACATTTTTAAAGCTTGAGATGCATGCATGGATGAGAGAGACTTAGGGTTTAAAGAAGGAGGGTTTACCAATGATGGTTTATCCCTATATTCCTTGATTTGGAGCTTGGCTTGAGGAGTATCAAGACTTGAATGTGTTTAGAGAGTGTTTGATGATAGAGTTGGTCAAAGAGAAAACAAGTAGATAACACTTAAGTCCTCTATGTTTTCTCTCTAATCCTCCTCTTTGGTATTGATTTAAGCTTGAGCTTGTGTATGTTTAAGAGTGATTTAAGAGTGTTTGGAGTGAGATTGGGAAAGACTCAAGAGAAAATGGTGGCAATCTAAGGATTCCCACTGTTTTCTCTTTGTTTTTCGCCAGAGTTTAGCTTCTGTGAGTGGATTGTGTTGTGTAAACTGAGAGAGGAGGGTTCAATTTATAGGCCACTGGGAGATACAAAAGGATCTGCACGGAGCCTCTTGACAGCGTGCACTGTTCATTTCGCTGCTGCAGGCTTTTTGGACAGAAGGAATATTTTTCAAAAATTCAAACTGGCTATGTTTTTCAGCTTGCCAATTCGGGTTTTTTACAATTTCTTTTATTTTTAAGATTCTTTTCTTGGTTTAACCTTAAATAGCAATGCCTACTTTGCCCTTGCTTTGTTATAATTGTTAGAAATGTTAGGAATGTTAGGGCTTTCGTTAATTTTCTAACGAAAATACTAACAACTCAAATTGGAGCACTTACAGTAGCCCCTCGGCGACGACGCTTTCGAAGGAAGCGGGGTCGTTGATAAGAGTAAGGCTCCATATTTGACAGGATGATCAAGTGATCGAGTGGCTGCACCTAGCGATAGGCTACCTACGTATCCTTAAGAGGAATCAAGCCAGTCGTAGTTCGGGTCTTTGACCCTGGAGTGTCTATTTTGAGGTGTCAACCTGGCGAGCGAGTTCTGCAGTCGATTGTTGAAAGAAACTCTGCTGAGGATGGGAAATGACCATTTTGGTCTGATGGCTAGAGTTGTATATCCGCTCTGCTGGGGATAGGAATGACCATTTTGGTTTGATGGCTGAACCTAATGATAGGCTACCTACGTATCCTTAAGAGGAATCAAGCCAGTCGTAGTTCGGGTCTTTGATCCTGGAGTGACTGTTTTGAGGTGTCAACCTGGCAGTGATGGCATTTTAGGTGCCTCGAACCTCGGAGATGATGGCGTTTTAGGTGCCTCAGACCTTGAAGATGATGGCATTTTAGGTGCCTCGAACCTTAAAGATGATGGTGTTTTAGGTGCCTACCTTAATTTGAAATGATTTCTCTTGATGGTTTGGGATAGATGGTCCTTTGGTGGACTTCATTTGAAGGGATCGGTCTTACGTCTGCTGCCGAAGGAAAGGATGACCATTTTGGTCAAGTGGCTGGACCTATGGTAGGCTACCTACGTATCCCGATTGGGGAATCAAGCCCTTACGTAGTTCGAAAAGCTTCTGGGGTGGAATCGAGGGATCCCTTTAGCTTTTGCTGGGGAAAACGGGCTTACGTTTTACTGCCGTTGATGAAATTGATGAAATCGGACTTACGTTTTACGGCCGTTGATGATATTGATGAAAGAAACGGGATTCCGATATCTTTCTCGGAGAAATCGGACTTACGTTTTACTGCCGTTGATGATATTGATGAAAGAAACGGGATTCCGTTAACTTTCTCGGAGATATCGGACTTACGTTTTACTGCCGTTGATGAAATTGATGAAAGAAACGGGATTCCGTTATCTTTCTCGGAGGAGAACGGGCTTACGTTTTACGGCCGTTGATGAAATTGATGAAAGAAACGGGATTTCGTTATCTTTCTCGGAGAAATCGGACTTACTTTTTACTGCCGTTGATGAAATTGATGAAAGAAACGGGATTCCGTTATCTTTCTCGGAGGAGAACGGGCTTACGTTTTACGGCCGTTGATGAAATTGATGAAAGAAATGGGATTCCGTTATCTTTCTCTGAGAAATCGGACTTACGTTTTACTGCCGTTGATGAAATTGATGAAAGAAACAGGATTCCATTATCTTTCTCGGGGAAAACGGGCTTACGTTGAGGTTTAGTTCAGGAGTATGAACCTAAGTTGAGATTTGGTTCAGGAGTATGAACCTGAATGGAGACTTAGTTCAGGAGTATGAACCTAAGTTGAGATTTGGTTCAGGAGTATGAACTTAAATGGGGACTTAGTTTAGGAGTATGAACCTAAGTTGAGATTTGGTTCAGGAGTATGAACCTGAATGGAGACTTAGTTCAGGAGTATGAACCTAAGTTGAGATTTGGTTCAGGAGTATGAACCTAAATTGGGACTTAGTTCAGGAGTATGAACCTAAGTTGAGGTTTGGTTCAGGAGTATGAACTTAAATGAGGACTCAGTTCAGGAGTATGAACCTAAGTTGAGATTTAGTTCAGGAGTATGAACCTGAATGGAGACTTAGTTCAGGAGTATGAACCTAAGTTGAGGTTTTGCACCTGAGGGAGACTATTTGAAGACGTTTTCGCTGGGGAAGAATCGAGCTTACGATAACTTCCGGGGAAAAAGGGTGACCGTGCTGGTCAAGTGGCTGGACCTATGGTAGGCTACCTACGTATCCCGGATGGGAATCAAGCCTGGACGTAGTTCATCAAAGAGGTGGCGATAACGAGAGGCTACGGGCTTTGTACCCGAGATTGACTGCTCTTAGGGGAGTCACCCCAGGTTTGACTGCATTTGGGAGTCACCCGAGGTTTTGACTGTTTTTGGGAGTCACCCGAGAGATTGACTATTTTAGGGAAGTCACCCAAAGATTGACTATTTTAGGGAAGTCGCCCGACGATTGACTATTTTAGGGAAGTCGCCCGAGGATTGACTATTTTAGGGAAGTCGCCCGAAGATTGACTATTTTAGGGAAGTCGCCCGACGATTGACTATTTTAGGGAAGTCGCCCGAGGATTGACTATTTTAGGAAAGTCGCCCGACGATTGACTATTTTAGGGAAGTCGCCCGAGGATTGACTATTTTAGGAAAGTCGCCCGAAGATTGACTATTTTAGGGAAGTTGCCCGAGGATTGACTATTTTAGGGAAGTCGCCCGAGGATTGACTATTTTAGGGAAGTCGCCCGAAGATTGACTATTTTAGGGAAGTCGCCCGAGGATTGACTATTTTAGTCGCTCGAGGATTGACTATTTTAGGGAAGTCGCCCGAAGATTGACTATTTTAGGGAAGTCGCCCGACGATTGACTATTTTAGGGAAGTCGCCCGAAGATTGACTATTTTAGGGAAGTCGCCCGACGATTGACTATTTTAGGGAAGTCGACAAAAGATTGCAGTTTAAATGAGATATATTTTCATACCTGTGCTGTGCTTACCTGTAGCTGCCGGAGGAACTGAGGCTATAACTGATGGTGATGAAGAGTTGTTGGATTGCCGTTTGCGGGGTGGTCTTCGTTGGTGATTTGCTGCATTTGTTAGTAGAGAGGAAGATGCATATATGACATTCATGATGACAGATGCATGCATAGAATCAAAATGATTATGAGAATATCACTGCATATGTTCGCGAGATGATGCATTTACTTGCTTTTGGCAGGGAAATTATGATTCATGATCTTCGAACACTTAGGATTGTTCCTATTGATTCAAGTTTTGCGCATGCTACATGAGCCCTGGGGAGATTTTTATGGGGATGCATGGTGATGAGAGGGGATGCATTGGGATGTATGTGTCTGGAAACTGTTTGGAACATATTTTGAGAAAGTGGGGGGTGAGAGTCCTCGATCGCGATTTAAACAGCGGTTGCTAATGAGGTTTTGTTAACAGTATCACATGGACCTCAATTTTGATGAGATTGGATTCGGGTCCCGGGTCTTGGTTGAAATTTTCCCTCTTAATCTTGATCATTTGAAGCTGATGCCGACAGGCTCTAGAGTACGTCGATATGAGTGAAACTTCTTTCATTTGGGTGAGCTGTGACTTGGTCGAAACCCAGATCTTAAATTCCGATGCTACGGGAAGCTGCTATGTACCAAGTTCTTAAGCTGAAAATCTAGTTGTTGATGTGACTAGACCTTTCTTGTGACTTGATAAAATTCAGGTCCAAAGGACCAACTTGACAAAGCCCCCGGATCCTATTAAAGCGAGGAAAGATCCCTTCTTTGGCAAAGCCTCGGTTTGAAGAACTGAGTAGGCAAAGTCCAGATTTTGAAGAAGTGACTTGGTGAAGCCCCAATCTTATAACCTTGTTGTGATTCCGACATAATTAGCAGAGCCCCGATCTGATTGGTAATGCAAAGCGATCCTGAAAATAATCTGATAAAGATCAAATCTATCTCGTAGTGAAGAACCCAATGTGGACCCAAAGATGACTATAGAAGCCCCAGCTTGAAAAGCTGATACAGGAGAACCTGGGAGAACCGCTTAGCAAAGCCCCAGCGTGAAGAAATTCAGAGCAATCTTATTGCAGATAGAGTCATTATGTGGCCGAGGAGGCACCCATCTTTTTGGACTTTAGTCAACTAGTCACTGGACAAGACTCGAAAATGTTTACGTGCAGGGGCACATTTTTCGAAAAGTGGGAATGGATCCCGATTTTGTGTATACACACTCGCTTTAGGTTTGACTCTTTTGAGAGAGTATAAGCATCACAAGGTGTGGAAAAGTGTATGGAAGCCCTTGCTGACAGAAAGACAGTGTTTGGCTCTATTTTCCTATGATGGAGAGAGAGAAGACTTGTCGAGACACTTGAAAACTTGTCTTATTCGTGATGATCACAAGGCTGCTTAAAACCCTTTGTTAATGTTCGGGTCATTCAACCCCTAAAACTGATATGAACAAATATTTTGATTAATCATGAGGAGAAAGCCAACTGATATCGAGAGTTAAAGAGGATTTGCGTATGGGGACGGCCTTTGATGAGACCGGATTTTTCGAGATTTGTTTGTGATTTCGACCGAACCAGTGATGGTTACCTACGTTCCCCTCATTATGAGGAGCTCAGGTCGCCGTAGTTCGGGCTTAACCCGATTGAAGAGAGAATGAATGTGAAAATTCGAGATTTTGAGGACCTTTGAGGATTTTTTGGGAATTGGAGAGTTGAAGAACATGTCCCCTTGGAGTGTCGATGAAAGACACGGATGCGGAGCCCCAGTGGGACATCCACGGCAAGTGTTTGCGGAGGGGAAATGAAATATGCTCACATGAAGTGTCGAAGGGAAGGGTTGAATTTGCACAATCTTTGATTGAGGATCATTTGAGCCGAGATGGATTTGGCTCCAATTTAAGCAAGCAATGAAGCATTAATTTGATTTAGCTCCTGGAATGAAATTACTATCCGGTAGGGACTGTAGCTGGGTTTCCGGGCTTCGATCGGCAATCGGGTAATTTTGGAAGTCATGACCTCTTAAAGTGAGAGGTCGGCTGGGCCTCTTGCTGACTGAACCTCTAAAGATGAGAGGTTGGCTTGCAGGGATGTGTTTGGGAAATCTATGGCGGGGAAGGTTGATTGCCTCTAAGAATGAGAGGTCAAATTTTGACTTTGGCCAAAGGCGAGGGCAATGGTAACGGGAATATCCTCTAAAAGCGAGAGGATGGCTTGTGATTGATTAAGGTAATGGTGAGAGGAAGAGAATTCAGGCTCCTTTTTGATCATTGGAGAGCTTCTTGAGAAGTCGGGGACTTTTGCTGAATTGTGAGGATCGACAGTCCTTTTTTTTTTTTGAAGTTCTTGCTTGAACTTTTCTATTTCTTTCTTCTTTTTTTTTTTTTTGCTTGAACTTTTCTCTTTCTCTTTTTTTTATAGATGCCTCCTGAGACGTTGAGGATTCTTGCTGAATTGTGAGGATTTAAAATCCTTCTTTTGATAACTTGGAAGGCCTCCTGAGAAGTTGAGGATTATCTTTGTCCTTCCTTCATGGCTTGAGATATTTTGCGCATCGCCGACTCTCGAAGCTAACTTCTTAGTATTGAGCAAAAATGATGGCTAAACGGGGTTTCAAAACACGCCGATCTTGAAATGAAAGGGTTTTGTTTAGCGGGGGTGAGGTAATGGCTGTCCTATGGGTGAAAGGCTTCAACCGCAATCCCTACCGGATGACCTAATTGAGATTAAGTCTTCATTGCTTGCTTAAGTTTTAAATGAGAAAAGATTCGTGCAAATTCATCGAGCAACGAAATGACGAGGATGATGTGAGCATATGAGATGTAAGACGGGGAGTTGGTAAGCCCCAATTTGAGAAGGATATCAATTGATTTTCTCACTCCAATTAATTTGAATATTAATCATTTCAAAGAATTAGTGGTTGAGCAGCACAAGTGATCGTCTAGGATAAAACCATTTCAATTAAGTGTAACGTGGGTGTGCAAGTGATGTCTCGAGTCTAGCAAGAAAAGAAAAAAGACTTATATAAAAGTTAGAGATTTAACTACTATGTCCAAAATGGACTACAACGACAAATGTCCAGGAAGGACTTAGGTGAAAGAGAAGTACTAGAACCTACGAAGGTTGACTAAAAGACTATTTTAGAGATAGGTAGCCCCTAGTCTAGCCGCTCTTTGCTGTTGGATCGTGCATCTACTCTTCGACGCTGGAGATGGGAGCTATTGCAGATCTTTCCACCAGGATTTCTTTGGCAATCCCTTGCTCAATCCAGCCATTTTCATTGCCTGCGATGACTGGTTCATCGATCTCACAAAAGGGCGAGTCAAATTCCATTGTGCCCGCAAGTCTTGAATCACCAAACTCGACCATGTTGACGCTCATGTTGTTATTTCTAGGGAACGGGTTATTGATAGTATTAGGCCCTTCAGGCACCTCTAACCTCCCTTGCTCAATCAACCCTTGGATTGCCTTTTTCAGGGGGACGCAATCATCTGTCAGGTGCCCATGGTACTGATGAAAGGCACAATGCTTGGAGGTATCCAACGGAGCATTGGGGTTTCTAGGTTGATAATTATCTAAAGGCCGGAGCAAACCTTCTTTTACCAAACCTCTGAAGATATCACTTAAAGGCATCCCGAGGTTTCCCAAGCCTTGGAACCGGGATCTGGATGCCTCAGGTTTCTTGGGAACAAAGGAAGTGGCATTGTTACGATCTGTCCCGCATAGCTAATTACTTCTTTACCTTTGGGGTACAGGCGGGAGCAATCTTTGGAGGAAACACCACAGTATGCGTAAGTAGGTGCAACAACTTGCTGTTGATTGTAAGCCCTCTCAAATTTAGCCCCGGAATTGACCATTGCTCGTAAGTCCGAGTAGGGGAAGTGGCTAAGGGAAGTTCTCAAATGCGGCTTCAAGCATGACTGGAAGATGTCTAACTGCTCCTCGTCAGAGGGAGGAATGGCCATTTCACTGAGCTTCAAGTTCCACCTTTTATAAAAATCCCCAATATTCTCATCAGGGCGCTGCATTGTTGTCTGCAGGTCAACTCTGTTTGTCTCCCATTCCAAGTTGGCTTTATACTTATCTGTGAAAGTACCGGTAATCTATTCCCAAGTAGCCCTAGCTTCAGGCTTCAATCGAAAGAACCATTTCAAAGCCCCTGACTTCAAAGAGAGACTGAAGTAGTCGGCCAACTGCTGGTTTGTGCATCCCTTAGCTTTCATTGCCAAAGTGTATGTATCCAGGTGAGTTTTCGGGCATGCAGTCCCATCAAACAGGTCTAGATTAGGCATCACAAACTTGTGAGGCAGGGGCACAATGGAGTCCGGGTCCGTAGGCCGGAAGGCAGCTTTCTTAGCAGTCAATTCAGCAATTTGTGCTTTCATCTCCTTGTGTTGTTCCATGAACCAGGCCAGGTGAGGGTCCTGTGGTGGAGCCATAGCGTTTAAACCAGTGACTGAGCTGGAGAGAGGAGTTACCACTGGCGGTACACTGGTGGAAGGGATACCATATTCCGGGGTATAGGTGAAAACCTGTTCTTGGCCCAAATTACCTTGGGGAGTGTAGGTAGGAGCTTGGGCAAAGGGGTAAAACCCAGCGGCTTGCTGTTGGCTTTCCATTGGCAGAGAAGGTGGAGGCAGACCTGAGGTAGCCGGATAGCTCGGGTTTCCAGAGTGAGGCTTAAATGCGGGTTGCTGTCCCTGGTTGTTGAACTGCATGCCTGGCTGAGGCGAGGGTGCATAACCAGGGGGTACTGTGGTCCTGGTGATTCTGATGAAACCGGGATGGAGGTTTGGTAACCCACCGAACCCTGAGTGAGAAATGGACTTGTGAAAGCTGTGTGAGGAGCAACTGAGCTAGCATCATTCTGAGGAGGGGCTCCTGACTGTGGCCCCGAACCAGACTGTGGCGGCATCCCAAACTGTTGCTGTGGCACTTTGAACTGTTGCTGCGAAGGTCCGGATTGATCGGTTCCAAACTGAGGCGGGATCCCAATCTGCTGTGGCATTCCGAGGTATCCCCAACCATGAGAGGACATTCCGTACTGACTTTGCCCCCACTGAGGAGCTGCGAACTGATTCGTCCCGTCAGGCTGCATGGATCCAGTGGTCTGACCCAGAGATCGAGGAGCATGGGTTCTGGTAGTACCGTAGGAGGTTGGTGGTGGCATCTTGGAGTAGTCGGGGCGACCAAGATTAGGATTGAAGTCTTCCTCTTCTTCCACGGTGAAGGTGCCATCAGGATTGAGGCTGGCGGCCAAACCATGGCTCTTAATAGCCTCCATAAGGCTATTCAGCTGTGCTTCTTGTCGCAGTCTCATCTGTTCGGCTAACTGATTCCATTGCTATTCTGTTTGAGGAGTCCCAGGAGGCGGAGTGGTGTTATCCCCATCGTTACCAGCTGATGTAGACATTCTGAAACCCAGAGTCAGAACAAACGGTGAAGCTGACGATGCGCTTGACTCTTCCCAACTGATCAAACGGTGACCCGGCGCCCGAAACCAAGCTTTGTGCGGAGCTGCGGGGGGAAAGACACGAGGGTTCAGATGTTTGGGAACAAAGGAGGGCAGGTGTTTGGGCTTTGGGCTCATGCAACATGAAGTTATTTGTTCTTGTTTACTTAAAAAATGCTTTATTAACCTAATCGGTTGGAAAAGATTGCTCTTCTTTTTCGCAGACTACTCTGGATCCTGGATCAGTGGGTCCTGTCACTACACCTGCGGACCCTCAACCTGTAACCCCGAACAAGGGTTCCGTAGGGCAAGCAGGTCCCACTGACCAAAAAGAACGATCCTAAAGTCTGGCGGGTAATCGAGTCTTAACGAGCATTCGATGTAAATTACGGACAAAGCTGACATCAAAGGTCAAGATCATGTCCGAGAGCTCGACGAAAAGTCGGCATGGTTTTGACTGATAAATGTCCATAATTGATCTTGACCCGTCGTCAGTTAGGCCATAATTAGGCATGGAATAATCGTTAATTCTTGATGATTAGTGTCATGCTGGGAGTCAGTGTATAATTTGTGCCAGTCAGAGTCAAAGTCAAGGCGCCAGTCAATATCTAGTCAAAGCCCGTGACGGAAAACCGGCAGGACTTCGACTGATTAGGGTCCCGAAAGATATTGACTTGGTAGGCCTACTAAGGCTTGAAAGGAAAGGTCTATACACAGACAGGGCATGACACAGACCAGACTAAAAACCAACCGGGTCTCGGACAAAGTGTATCACGGACAAGTGCATGGTCGACACGAGGCTCCAAGGGATGTTTGGGTAGTCCCGTGCTCGCACCGAGAGGCGTAATAAGGCCAAACGGGCTGCTACTGGGATTTTCCCGGGTTAAGGACGTAGTGTGCAGTGTAAGACCAAGTGTGCGTAGTGTGCAAGCAGTCTATCTTCTTTTTCTGAGTAAAATAGGAATTTTCATATGTGTCTTAAAAAGGATGATGCATGCAAAAAAATGATTTTTTTTTTGAAAATGATTTTTTTTTGAAAATCCTTTTTTTTTTTTTTGGAAATCTTTTTTTTGAAAGTAAATGAACACATAAGCACATAAGCACATAATTCAAAATTTAAGGCAACGGGTCTGATAGTCAAAATTTTGACTTTTCCGAGGCGGCCAAAAACAACACAAAATGTGCAAAACCAACACACACAACAAATGGTTTCGAATGCCGGGACGGAAGCTTGACCCACAAAAGCTTTTTTTTTTTTTCTTGAAAAGATAAAACATTGTCATCCCCAGCGGAGTCGCCACTGTAACGATGTTGCCATTTTTCGAAAGATTGGTATTTTTCTTTTCTTTGAAAATCAATCGAAAAACACGGAGTCGCCACGCCATTTTTGTTTTAAGGGCCAAAACTTTGAAAAATGCCCGAGATTAGAGATTTGGGTTCGGAGGTCACGTTACACGCCGGGAAGAACGTTAGTGTTCACCCGGAATGCCTCGTAAAACGAGTCTTCCAAGCTTAAAAACCATTTGTGTGTGTGTGTTCCTTTGGCCAAAATAAGTTCAAACTGAGAAAATTAAAAATTGGGAACTCTTTATAAGGCATTAAAAAAGTCCCATGATTTTTGGTATGATTTTAGGGTTGAGTTTTGGTACTCAAAAGATTTCTTGGAGTTGAAAGTTATTTCTGCCAGAATGAAAAAGGCAGTGGACACTTTATTTTAAAATGGATTTAATAGCTTTAAAACTTCAAAATCTGGGGAAAGTCCGAGAATGAAAGTTGTTCAAAACATCTTAAATAAGGTTTCTACAAAAGACTTTTCCATTTGGATATGATTTGATAGACCAAAACCTTCTGTAAATCACAGATATGAAATCTGGATTTCCAGAGACTGATAAACTTACTTTTAGAAAATAATTTGGAAAATGGAGTTTTACTCACTCAAAAAATAAATTAAAAATATTTCTGGAAAGGTATGGATGTTGGATACAAAAAGTATTTTGTAGTCAACACCCAATTCCAAGTTATTCTGTGTCCAAAAAATTAGACAATAGACTGAGGTCTTAGAACAATGCTACTGGACAGCAAGATGTTCTTGAAGAAAAGTGTGATTTTAAAGGGGTTTTGCATCCATGCTTGTCCCCATTTCCTTAGGCTTTGATTAGTAGTCACTAGAAATTTTAGTGGTGATCTACTAGATCAAGTCATCCTTAGGGTACATTAGGACTTAAGCATTTCATTTGCTTGGGAAGGGGAATTTTATCCTTTGAAAATGAGATTTTATGTATGAAAATGGTTTTTGCAAAACACTTTTGAGTGAATGATTTTGAGGAAAAGCACTTTTAAGTGAGTAAGAAATAATTTGGACCTTTTAAATGGTCATCCATGGAAATTTATTCCAAGGTGGCTACATTTTTAGGTCAAGCAAAGATGAACACCAAGTTGATGAACAAACTACATTTTTAAAGCTTGAGATGCATGCATGGATGAGAGAGACATAGGGTTTAAAGAAGGAGGGTTTACCAATGATGGTTTAACCCTATCTTCCTTGATTTGGAGCTTGGCTTGAGGAGTATCAAGACTTGAATGTGTTTAGAGAGTGTTTGATGATAGAGTTGGTCAAAGAGAAAACAAGTAGATAACACTTAAGTCCTCTATGTTTTCTCTCTAATCCTCCTATTTGGTGTTGATTTAAGCTTGAGCTTGTGTATGTTTAAGAGTGATTTGAGAGTGTTTGGAGTGAGATTGGGAAAGACTCAAGAGAAAATGGTGGCAATCTAAGGATTCCCACTGTTTTCTCTTTGTTTTTCGCCAGAGTTTAGCTTCTGTGAGTGGATTGTGTTGTGTAAACTGAGAGAGGAGGGTTCAATTTATAGGTGAATGAACGCTCGCCCGAAAAAAAGAAAAGGAAGGAGTCGCCACGCCGTTTTTAGAGGAAACATTGAAAACCTTTTAGAGAGAGAAAATGGGTTCGGGGGTCAAGTTACGTGTTGGGAAGAACCGAGAGTTCACCCAACACGCCTCGTCCGTAGACGAGTCTTTCAATGTTCAACAATCCAATCATCCAAATGTGTGTGCAAAGTGTGTATGACAATATATGTATAAAATGCATAAGAGTGCTTTATTTTATTGCTCAACACGGGGGAAATACAATTTGTAAGCCATTTGCCTTGGGAGGCCACATCCCATTTACAACTAGGGGAAACAATACTTACAACTGAAATTGAACCTACTGCAGAGGACTCATTGTGTCGCGTGACACAGGATCTGAGGGATCAAATGGGTCGCGTGACACAACAAAGCAATCTGCAGAGGTTGTACAAAATCCATACTACAGCCACATCAAATGAACAGAACACCACACAACAATCTAAAATGAACAAAATCAACATTAAGCAAACCCAGGGAAACGGATTACAACTGAAATAGAAGTCTCTGTATAGGCTTAGTTATGTCGCGCTACACAGGACGGATAAGACCCGAAGTGTCGCGTGACATAACCTTACCATCTGCAGGTACTTTACAATTTGAACACAGATCCAACAACAACCAAAACGATCCCAACACAATATCAAAACAGCACAGAAACAATGAATTTATAATGGATTGACCAAGGGGACGTGGATATAGGGAGATCCATGCTCCCTTGGACAATGAACAACAAATACCACAATTCACATTATGAACATCAATCAAACCAAGCTAAACAGTTAAACAGAGAGATCGGCAGTTGGGACTTGATAATCAGGGACAGATAGAGTCTAATTATCAAGTCCGGGGAATAGATTGCAATGGAGCAAACACAATAACAAAAACGAGATAAAAGTGAGGGAAGAGACGCGTTACCCTCGTAGTCCACAAATTCGATACCAAGTTAGGTATCGAGTTCTTCTATTCAGCTTCGCGGGACAAGTTCAGATTCCAGGTTGAGCAGCTTGGGCAATTTCCAGTGCGTTGAATTGGCTTGGAACGGACTTGGCAGCAGGGGAAGGGCAATCGGTCTAGGGGTAGAGCACAAGTAACGGCAAGGGAGTTGGATTGCTGCCGGTGAGGTTTTGGACAGGGAAGGTCACGGTTGTGGTTCGGATTGGGATTGGAGGGTTGTCGCCGGTTAATTGGACGTTGAGGTGGGTTGTTTTCCGGTGAGGAAGAGGGATTGTAATTGGAGTTTTGGGTCACTGATTTAGAGGGAGAGGGCGATGGTGGTGAACGGCTTTGGGAGAGACAGAGGACGGCGTTGGGAACGGTTGTTGTTGGAGGTGAGGAGATCGGTGATGGTCGGAATTGGGTGATGTCTCTGGTGCAGGATAGGTCACTGGTCTGATTGGGAAGGTTGAAGGTGAAGAAGACGCCGGTGGTGGTGAAGAAGAAGACGGTTGAGGGCGATGGAGATTGAGATCGTTGATTGGGGATTGGGAGATAGAAATTGGGTGATTTCGGTTTAGTGTTTTGGGGTATAGAGATAGGGGTTGGATTTGGAGGTTACTGGTTGGATTTGGGTGAGGGAGGATGAAAGCGTGAGCTTTTTAGGAAACCAATTCTTGTTTCCTTATTTTAAAAGACTTCTATATGGTAAGAAGATTTTGGAACTTTCATGGAGATTTATAAGTATTCTACTTTGACTAGGAATTGTAAATATAGTAAATATCTTTTATTTATGTACATAGTTTTATATTAGGACTAACCTACTAATATTTGATTTCCTTGTGAGTGTGTTTTATGTTTTCATATAGGAAAAGGATTCTCACAAAGGAAGAGGTCGATTGCATGAAGATCTTCTCAATGGTGCAATATAAATACAAGGCATTCAGCACAAAGAGAAGCTACGGTTTTTAGAGAGAAAAACACATACTTCATTGTATACGTCCTTGTTAATTTTAGGTTGTGAGCTTACATCCGTAACTCACATCTAGGTTTTCATAAAGTTCTCTTGTTTTACTTCTGATTGAATAAGTCCTACTTGGGAAAGGGGAGTTGTTCATATCGTAGAAGGTGATTAGAACTTGTTTAGTATTTTCATATTTTAGTTTTTCACTTATTTGTTTTTGTAAGAAACAAAAGTTTTTATAGTGAAAGGTTTTTGGGCGTAAGCCTAGTTTGCTGATCACACAGATCAGTAAGCGTATATAACTCTTGAGTTATTGCATTTAATTTGCTTTTATTTATTTTATTCCGCTGCATTATCTGTGGATGTGTGGACAGTTGTGAGACACATCTGTACTCACATCCTTTGCCTGTTGTGTGATCTAAGTTTCCTAGCTACACGAAACTTTCAATTGGTATCAGAGCCAACTCTCGAAATATTACTGAGTGTTGATCCAGAAAGTGTAGTCATTATGGAATGCCAAAATCACCAAAATAGGCCTCCTGTCTTGGATGGCACAAATTATTCTCTTTGGAAGTCTAAGATGCGAAATTACATCAAAAGTATTGATGAAAGAGCTTGGATGTGCATTCTTGTTGCATGGCAACCTCCTACTGTGGAGAAAAAGCCATCTTCTGGTGTTGGTGAGTCCTTTTTCGAAAGAAAACCTGAAGAACAATGTACTCTTGATGAAATACAAGCTGCAAATTACAATTCAAAAGCCATGGGTGCTATTTCCAGCCATGTTTCTGGGAATATGTACAAGCTTATAACAAATGAGAGTATAGCCAAAACTGCTTGGGATATTTTGCAAACTCAATGTGAGGGAGCACCAAGTGTGAAGACTACCAGGCTTAGAATTTTAATGGATAGGTTTGAGTTACTTCGAATGGAAGAAACTGAGGATATTGTGTCATATGCTGCTAAGATTCATGAGATTTCAAATGAATGCACAAGTCTAGGAGAATCTATCTCCAATGCAAGACTTGTTAGTAAAATTCTAAGGACCTTGCCTCGAGAGGTTTAACATTAAAGTAGCCGTGATTGAAGAAACAAAGGACACAAACACCGTAGGTCTTGACACTATCATAGGAATCTTGACTGTGTTTGAGCTTAACCTTGAGGCTCGAAGAAGAACAAAACACACGCCTTGCCCTTAAAAGTGCCGCAGCCTCTACCAAAAGAGCTTGTGGAATTATCCTCCGAAATTGACAAGTCTAATCTTGAAGATGAGGATGTAGCTTTTATTTCAAAGAAATTCAGTTCTATACTCAAAATAGAAGGATAAGCAAATTCCCCAATAGACCTACTTCCAAGATCACCGAAAAGCCAAAACCTAGCACCGACACCGGATTCAAGAAACCAAGTTTTGAAAATAAATCATCTGAATCTGTCCAATGTAGTGCATGTCGTGGCTTTGGTCATTATGCTAATGAGTGTGCTAACACACTTAAAAAGAAGGGAATGAGCTTAACCGCTACCCTTAGTGACAAAGTGAGGATGAGGAAGAAGAAGTGGCTAATATGTCTGTCTTAAATTGCCATTCTCGTGTTTAATGCCTTTTCTGCGAGATATAGAAGAATATACTCCGAAAATCCCTTGGATGTGGGCTCGGTTTGTGTACACATCCGCGTCACATCTGAACCGGTGCCGAACCGTTTCTCTATAAAAGGAGATTCAGTATGATGAAGATGAAGAAAGGGACATTCCCTATGAGGAACTTTTTGCCACATACAAGGAGCCGCATACAGTATTGGATGAAAAGATTGGACAAAATAGAGGTACTTGTTAAGGTAAACAAATCTCTGCCGATAAATTGGCCGCTTGTGAAGATGAAAAAGTCAGTACTTTCAAAAGAAAATGATGCTCAAAAAGATACCATTGCAAGACTTGAAGTTCTTGTAACCAAAAGAGAAGTTGACCTTGAAAAATTCAAGAATGAATGTGAAAAAGTGAAAATACTTTTACTAAGTTAAACAAAAGTAAAATGAAAATGGAAGAAGCTTTTTCTATGGGTCAACGTGACAAAATTGGTATAGGTTTTGAAAATAATTTTGTAAAGGAGGGATGTGAGGCTTCTACCTCTAAAAGTGTGAAAAACAAGCTTTTAAAGAAAAAGTCATTCTGAGTGAGAAGAGACCAAGGAAGAGGCATTACATTTGCCATTACCGCCTAGCTCCCGGTCACATTAGGCCCTTCTGTTACAAACTCAAGGCCGATAAAAATCTGTAATTTCAATGCCTCGATGTGTGAGAAGATGTATGCACATCCTAACACACATCCAAATAATCCGAGACCTCTGCAACCCAAAAGAAAACCGTTAAACAAATGGGTGGCCAAACCAATTACCACCCGCAATGTTGTTTACTCTTCCCTCAAGAGTACCGTCTCTCGGCTCTTGGTATTTTGATAGTGGGTGCTCTAGGCACATGACTGGAAACCAAGCAAAGTCCTTCTTGATTATGAAGTGATAAATGGAGGGAAAGTAAATTTTGGTGGAGGTGCTCAAGGAAAGATTGTTGGGAAAGGAACCCTAGATGTCAAGGGTCTCCCAAAATTGCACAATGTGTACCATGTGGAAGGCTTGAAAGCCAACCTAATAAGCATCACCAACCGTGTGATGATGACCTATTTGTGAAGTTTGATAAGCACTTGTGTGAAGTATTTGATAAGGATAATAAATGTGTGTTTACCGGTCCTAGATCTCGCCGATAATTGTTACCAATTTGGTGACAATCTTTCTTGCCTAAGCTCAAAAGCTAATGATGTCAATCTGGCACCAAAAATTAGGGCATGCTAGCCGTAGAACTCGGGAAGAACTTCAAAGGTTTGAAGCCATTAAAGACCTCCCTAAACCGAACTTCAAAACCCCGATGTCTCGTGTTCATGTCAAAAGGGAAAGCAAACAAAAGCATCACATAAAAAGGTCCAACAATGCTCCACAACTAGATGTTTGGAGATGATTCACACTGATTTAATGGGACCTATTGAAGTAGAAAGCTTTGGTAGGAAAAAGTATGCCTTTGTGTGTGTTGATGATTATTCTAGGTACACTTGGGTAATGTTCTTAAGAGAAAAGTCAGAAACAATTGGAGAATTCAAGAATTGGTACAAAAGAGTTAGAAATCTTTATGGTCTTAAGACTGTGAGGATTAGGTCTGACCATGGTACTGAATATGAGAATCAAATGTTCACCAATTTTTGCAATTCTAAGGGAATCACTCATGAGTTTTCTGCACCAATCACCCCACAGCAAAATGGAATTGCTGAAAGAAAGAATAGAACCTTGCAAGAAATGGCTAGGGTCATGCTAAGTTCTAAGAACTTGTCCAAGAAATTTTGGGCAGAAGCTTTAAACACTGCTTGCCACATTGGCAATAGGGTGTTTCTAAGGATTGGTAGCACAGTCACCCCATATCAAATCCTCCTTGGAAAGAAACCAACTGTGAAATATTTTCATGTGTTTGGATGTGTTTGCTATATTCTCAATGACAGAGAATACCTGTCCAAGTTTGATTCAAAGAGTGACAAAGCAATTTTCATGGGCTATTCCACTAATAGTAGAGCTTACAGAGTTTTTAATCTCAAAACTAAGACCATTATGGAATCTGCTAATGTTAAATTTGATGACTCACTTGATCTTAACCTCAAGACTGCTGAGGATGATGTTTCAGGTTGCTTGCTGGACTGGAAGGATGAAGAAACAAATGCTGAAAAATCAAAAGAAGCTTCCAGTGCTGATAAAAATGTTGAACCTGATAAGGATGTAACCAAGGATGTGGACACATCTGCCTCCACATCTGAACCCACATCTACTCCCACATCCACTCAAACTCCTGTAACTGAGGACAGTTCCTCTGATTCTGATCAGGATGATGCTCCAGAAGGTAATGTGAATGGTTGTGTGGATAGGTCAAAGGATATCCCTTCTAAAATCCAGAAAAACCACCCCACTTCACAAGTTGTGGGAGATGTGCATGCTCAAGTGAGAACTAGACAAAAGGACAAAGTTGATTATAGAAAGATGGCTGGTTTGTGGAGTTGCTCCTCAGCATACTCCCAGGTAAGTTTCTGCTGTTTTGTTTCAAAAATTGAACCTAAGAATGTTACTGAAGCATTGAAAGATGCTGACTGGATTATGGCTATGCAAGATGAATTAATTCAATTTGAAAAGAATGAGGTATGGACTCTTGTTCCTAGACCCTCACATGGAAATGTCATAGGAACCAAATGGATTTTCAAGAACAAAACTGATGAGCAAGGTGTGATAACTAGAAATAAAGCTAGGTTAGTTGCTCAAGGCTATACTCAAATTGAGGGAATTGACTTTGAGGAGACATTTGCTCCTGTTGCAAGAATTGAGTCCATTAGGCTTTTGTTAGCCATTGCTTGTTACCTCAAGATTACTCTTCATCAAATGGATGTTAAGAGTGCTTTTCTAAATGGGATATTAAATGAGGAAGCCTATGTTGAACAACCTAAAGGCTTTGTGGACTCTAAATATCCTAATCATGTGTATAAACTGAAAAAAGCTCTGTATGGGCTAAAGCAAGCCCCTAGAGCTTGGTATGGTAGATTAACTGACCATTTGCTTCAACTAGGATTCAAGAGAGGTGAGGTTGACAAAACCTTGTTTGTGAGGAGAAATAAGAAGGAGATTCTTGTGGCACAAATCTATGTAGATGACATTATGTTTGGATCAAATTCTGATCCAATGCTAGCTGAATTTGTGGATAGCATGACTTCCACATTTGAGATGAGTATGGTAGGTGAGTTGAACTTTTTCTTAGGTTTACAGATTAAGCAATTCAAAGATGGCATGTTCATTTCACAGTCTAAGTATGCCAAGAATCTTGTGAAAAAGTTTGAGCTTGAACACTCTTCACATCAAAGAACTCCAATGGGATCTTCCCAAAAGCTAAGTCATGATTCTGATGGTGAGAGTGTTGATCAAACCCTTTATAGAAGCATGATAGGAAGTCTGCTTTACCTCACTGCAAGTAGACCTGACATTATGTTCAGTGTGTGTCTCTGTGCTAGATACCAAGCCAACCCCAAAGTGTCCCATCTTAAAGCCTTGAAAAGAATCATTAGGTATGTGAGTGGGACTGTAAACCTAGGTCTGCATTACTCTAAAGAAACAAACACCAATTTGGTTGGATACACTGATTCTGATTGGGCTGGAAATAGTGATGATAGAAAGAGTACCACTGGTGGATGTTTCTACCTAGGAAATAACCTTGTGTCTTGGTATAGTAGGAAGCAAAATTGTGTGTCCTTGTCCACTGCTGAGGCTGAATATGTTGCCCTTGGAAGTTGCTGCACACAATTACTTTGGATGAATCAAATGTTAAAAGATTATGGATTAAATAGCAAAGTTTTGACTGCTTTTTGTGATAACAAAAGTGCCTTGGACATATCTAAAAATCCTGTCCAATATTCTAGAACAAAGCACATTGATATTAGACATCATTTCATCAGAGATCTTGTAGAACAAAAAACTGTGTGTCTGGAATTTGTTGGGACTGAAAATCAATTGGCTGATATATTTACAAAGGCATTAGATTTGGAGAGATTTTCCTCCTTGAGGAAGTCTCTTGGCTTGTGTGATATCTAAGGTTGTGAGACCAGATGTGTCTCACATCCTCTAACACATCTGTAAAATAGTTTAACTGAAAAAAAAAAAATCATAAAAAGAAAAATACAAAAAATATCATGCATTAGCACGAAATTTCTCAGTGTGGTCACTTGTGAGTCCTCATCTTGACATTATTTTTTGATCACTTAATTGTGAGCACTTCCTGTTCATGTTACCTTTTGGTGACTTGATATAACCTTCCTAGGTATCTCACAGTGGGTGCTAAAAGAAAAAAAAAATAATAATATATATATATATGTGAGAAACAGCTGCTTCACCCTTAGTATGAAGCCATACCATTGTGATCAAGTGATTTTCATAAGAAAACTTGAAGTCAAACTTGATAAGATCATTGGAAAAAAGGGCTATCTTTGGGATCAAGTAAAGTGAAAGCTACTCACATTGCAAAAATCCACAACAAAAATTGGTGGATGCATCCTAGAGGCTGTGCAGATTGGATTATTGCTCATTGACTTTTTGTGATCTAAATGTGTCCCAATATGTGACTCACATCCTATGCCACATCCATAAGCTGAGAATATTTCCATCACCTGTGTGTGTGCATCATGCTAGGCATATTGCATTTTTAGGACATATAGGAGCTTTGTAAATATGCTAGTTAATAAATTTTCTTTCCTAGTTCATTCTTTGTTTATATAGGTTTTTGATCTCCAATATCTTTTATGAAAGAAAAAGGTGTGTATCAATCCTTGTTTGAAAAGGTTGGAAAATTCTTTTGGGATTCTGTTTTAAATAAAGATATGCCGAAGTAATTTTTGTTTCCACAAAAATCTTACAAAATCTTGATTTATTTTGATCTCCTATTTTCTTGGAAGGTGCTTGTGTGTGGTAACCTCAAAGGTTTCTAGCCGTTGGAGGACTCCTAAGTATTTTGAGGTATGTTAAAACCTTTTTGAAGAAGGATTCCTAATTCTATTTGGAAAGGGGGAGCTGTGAGTATTTATTATACCTCACATCCGTCCCATCCCCCATAAACCTTGACAAAACCCTTTGTTCTTCCTTCTCTGCACACAATCTCACACCTTAGCATTAATTTCTCTTTGCACTGTTCAACCAAACCCAATTCCTCTGTTAAATGGCCGAGCATTCAAACATTCAAGAGGAAGACATTCTTGACATTGCTCCCATCTCAATAGCTAAAGGTGAGGGTTCTGTTGTCTTAAACCCTGTAATTTCCAAATTTCTTGCGGAATTTTCTTCCCCATCGCCTTCGTCTGATCCTGTAATGGAAGCTGCTCCTCCAAAATCCCCCACATTGGAACCGGTTGCTGAAAACCCTAAAGCTCCATCCTCTCCGGTGATCCCACCATCAGATGTCGCTCCTGTCTCCATCGCTGAAGAACCGTCTTCAACTAAGAAGAGGAAGCTGTCTCAAGCTAAACCCCTAAAGCCTGCTGCAACGCCGGTGCCTCATCGTGCTCTTCGTCGCTCTGGTAGGGTTCGCAAGCTGTCAGAATCTGACAAAGCCAAGAATCTAAAGAAACCTGGTGGGAAACCCTCATCAGCCATTGTTCTAGAAGAAGAAGAAAAAGAAGAGGTAATAATTCCTCTTGTTAGGACTAGGGCTAAATCATCAATTCCTCCTCCCTCTGTTATTGATCATGTCCCTATTGTTACACCTTCTGAGGATGTTCCCAATGTTGAATCTGTTGTTCCTACTCCCCATGTTGAACCTTTTATCTCTATTGAGACTGTTCCCCATGCAGAGTCTGTTGATCCTTTTGTTTCATCACCCTCTCCCTCATTATCATCTGATCACATTATCCCTGTTACCACCCCTTGTGTTGAGGTTCCACCTCATATGGATAATGTGTCTGCCCCTGTTATAGATTCCTCTGCCACTGTAGTTGCTAGTCCTGTTGAGGATCTTATTTCTTTTGATGATGAAGTACCCTTAGCTAATATCCTAATGGATTTGAGGGGAAAGAAAAAGGTGGCTGAGACTGATTTAGAGCCAATTGAAGATGATTCTAGTTCAAGTTCAGATAGTGATGATACTGCCTCGGATGAGAACTACAAGCTAGGAAGAGAAGAGCTTGATCAAGAAAAAGAGGACCAAGAATTAGACTCCTCTGATGCTGATGACACTGAGATTGAACCCATCAATGTTCCATTCCCTGTGAAGGATGTGTCTAAGGATGTGCCCACATCTAGACGCACATCTACTCGAAAGAAAGCTGAGCAGGGTATGTCATCTACTGTTTCTGTTATCTCTTCCCCTAAACCCTTTTCCAAAAAGTTTTTAACCAAAAAGGCATCTAATAGGTTTGCCTTAATTTCTTCCAAAGCCTTTGTTGTAGAAATGAAAAGGGATAGGGAAACTTTTGCTAAGCTTGGGATGGACAAATTCTTTGAGGAAAGAGGATTATTCTTAACTGTGGACCATCCCCTTCCTTTCTATCCTAAAATGATTTACGAGTTTTATGCCAATTTGCCTAAGGGATTAGATAAAAACTACTCTTCTCCTCCCACTGTCTATGTTAGAGGAGTTTTTGTCCCTTTTACCCCTTCTGTTATCAATGATTTGCTTGGGTTGAATGATTTTTTGGATGAATTGGTTTCAATTGAGGATGAAGAACTTGTGTCTGCCATTACCCATGGCAAAGTATCCTCTTGGCCTGTGAAGCCTAAAGACTTAGGAAGTGGATCTTTATCTTCCCTTTACTGTTTTCTTCACTCCATCCTTGTTGCCAATCTTTGCCCCTCCAATAACAAAACCTCAGTTACTAGGGTGCAAGCCTTGCTTCTTTATAGATTGGGAATTAAGAGGCACATTAATTTTGGTGACTTTATCTTTAGAAAGATTTGTGATTATGGAGAGTCTCCATCAAAGAAATGTTCTTTACCCTATCCTTCCTTGATCTCCCAAATCCTAATTGCCAATGGAGTAAAACCTGAGAAAGGAGAAGAAATTGTTGAAAATTTTGCTCTCTTTAAGGAATCTAAGACCCTGCTTGACCCTAAGCAAAGACATGTGGATCTTCCTTTGGGTACAGTTCCTGAGATTAGTATGGAAGATGTGGACACATCTGGTGTTACATCTGAAGAGAATTTTGTTGCTCAGATGAAGGACTTAGATGCTGCAATTGTAGAAGCTGAAGCTCAAGCTCAAGCCTCCATTGCCCATGCCAACAATCTGAAAGCTCTTAGGGATAATCTCCTTAGATGGCATGCTAAACTTTCTTGTCAAAAAGGGGGAGAATCTAGTTCTAATGCTGCTGCTGCTGGAAGTGAAGTCTGGGATGCTGCTGTTAATGTTGCTGCTGCTAAAGCTATGGCTGGTTTTAAATGGAGACATTTTGATCTGTGATTTAGGGGGAGAAAAGTTTTTGGTTGTTTTGCTATGATGGTTGTTAAAGACAATTTTTAATTCTCTGTTTTAGTTTGTTAGTTTCTAAACAATGGTTTGTAATAGTTTAATTAGGACATGGCTGAATGGTTTTTTGCTTTTGCTTAATGAACTGCTGGTATTCTGTTCTAATTCTTGTTTTGCAGTTTTTATGTGTGGATGTGTATACACATCTGGACACACATCCATTCAGGGGGAGTTATTTTTTTCTATATTCTGTGGTCATAAATTATGTTTGTTATAAATCTTTGGTTTTGACCAGAAAGTCCAAAATAGGGGGAGATTGAAAGCGTGAGCTTTTTAGGAAACCAATTCTTGTTTCCTTATTTTAAAAGACTTCTATATGGTAAGAAGATTTTGGAACTTTCATGGAGATTTATAAGTATTCTACTTTGACTAGGAATTGTAAATATAGTAAATATCTTTTATTTATGTACATAGTTTTATATTAGGACTAACCTACTAATATTTGATTTCCTTGTGAGTGTGTTTTATGTTTTCATATAGGAAAAGGATTCTCACAAAGGAAGAGGTCGATTGCATGAAGATCTTCTCAATGATGCAATATAAATACAAGGCATTCAGCACAAAGAGAAGCTACGGTTTTTAGAGAGAAAAACACATACTTCATTGTATACGTCCTTGTTAATTTTAGGTTGTGAGCTTACATCCGTAACTCACATCTAGGTTTTCATAAAGTTCTCTTGTTTTACTTCTGATTGAATAAGTCCTACTTGGGAAAGGGGAGTTGTTCATATCGTAGAAGGTGATTAGAACTTGTTTAGTATTTTCATATTTTAGTTTTTCACTTATTTGTTTTTGTAAGAAACAAAAGTTTTTATAGTGAAAGGTTTTTGGGCGTAAGCCTAGTTTGCTGATCACACAGATCAGTAAGCGTATATAACTCTTGAGTTATTGCATTTAATTTGCTTTTATTTATTTTATTCCGCTGCATTATCTGTGGATGTGTGGACAGTTGTGAGACACATTTGTACTCACATCCTTTGCCTGTTGTGTGATCTAAGTTTCCTAGCTACACGAAACTTTCAGAGGAGCTTGAGAGGGGATCGGAGAAGAGGAAGAAGACGCAGGGAGGAGAGCAATTACGGCTAGAGAGAGAAAGAGAGGGAGGAGAGAGAGGCTGCGTATTTGGTGTATGACTGTGTGTTGTTATGTGAGAGCTCCTCCACAAAATGAGGCAATTTGATATTTATATTTAGATTTGGAAATTGGATTATTTGGTCGCACGACCTAACGTATCCAATTTCCATGCCTCAAGCTGTCGCACGACTGGGAATGCCAATAACCGATTCTGGCACCAAAACCAGATTCTGGAACATTCCGGGTTAATACCCAAAAGGTCCAAACTGATTAATTCCTTTTAGGTCCTTTTGTCCGGGAAAAATGCTAAAATACACTTCCTTCGCGAGAAACATATAAAATATTTCCGGAAGTCTCGGAACGGACCGGGAATTTACCAAAACGCCCCTTAGTGCGATTTTATCATTTAAAATGCACCTAAAAAAGGGATCGCGAATTGGATTGGCGTACTTACAGAGCCCCTCGGCAACGTCACTTTTGGAAAAAAGTGGGGTTGTCGATAAAATAAGACCCAATCCCAATGAGCGTCCAGGGATAAGGTAACGGGCTAGAGGGGTGAATCGGGGAATCTGATGGCTGGACCTTTCTGAGAAAGGATTCCTACGTATCCCTTAAACAAGGGAATCAAGCCAAATCGTAGTTCGAAAATACCAAAACTAAATTCCTAAGCCAGGAAAGGAGTAGAGACGTATCTTCATACCTTTGTTGTGCTTACCTGTGATTTTCTGTGGGGTCGGATAGTTGCTTCCTTTCTCACCAGGTTGTAGCTGCCAGAGGGTCTCATGCTGCAACTGGTACTTTTGCGAGTAGCTGCCGGGGGGTCTCATGCTATCGCTGTTGACGAGTTGTAGCTGCCGGAGGGTCTCATGCTGCAACAAGTCTTTTTGTGGATGCCAGGGGTCTCATACCACTTCTCTTATGCAGATAGTCACGGAGGGTCTCACACTATTGTCGCATCTCTTCGTGGATGCCTGAGGGTCTCATACCACTTCTCTTTGCAGGTAATTGCCGGAGGGTCTCACACTACTCGCCGCTTCTCTTCGTGGATGCCTGAGGGTCTCATTCCACTTCTCTTTTGCAGTAGTTGCCGGAGGGTCTCACACTACCGTCGCTTCTCTTCGTGGATGCCTGAGGGTCTCATACCACTTCTCTTTGCAGGTAGTTGCTGAGGGTCTCACACTACTGCTGCTTCTCTTCGTGGTTGCCGGAGGGACTCATACCACTCAACCTGAAAGGGATTATTTGAAGGTCTCTTGACCTAAACGAGATCATTTGAAGGCATCTCAACCTGAAAGGGATTATTTTAAGGTCTCTTGACCTAAACGAGATCATTTGAAGGCATCTCAACCTGAAAGGGATTATTTGAAGGTCTCTTGACCTAAACGAGATCATTTGAAGGCATCTCAACCTGAAAGGGATTATTTGAAGGTCTTTTGACCTAAACGAGATTATTTGAAGGCATCTCAACCTGAAAGGGATTATTTGAAGGTCTTTTGACCTAAACGAGATTATTTGAAGGCATCTCAACCTGAAAGGGATTTTTTAAGGTCTCTTGACCTAAACGAGATTATTTGAAGGCATCTCAACCTGAAAGGGATTAATGCTTCTAGCAAAGTAGTCGACTGAGACATGCTTTCATACTCAAGGCCGTGCTCACCCGTAGCCGTCTGGAGAGTCTTAGACTACCGTTGCCGCTGGTGATGGATAAGTGTAGCCGCTAGGGGGCTCACGCTACTTCTTTGGCTCGCCGGGGATAAGTGTAGCCGCTGTGGGTCTCACGCTACTTCCGTTCGCTCTTTGTTGTTCTTTTGACGGCCTTGTTGCTGACCGTCCTTGCCGATTGTTCGTCTTTTCTTTTGTGCCCTTAGTTTTGCTTGGGAAACCGGGGACTCGCACTTGTCTGGGAGTTATCTTCTTTCTCGCTTGGTAAGCCGAGGACTCCGCATTTCGGGGAGCTCGGCTTCTTTCTTTGGGGTTGGTGCCGGGGACTCTGCATTTTGGGGAGCTCGGCTTCTTTTCTCTTGGTTCGGTAAGCCGGGGACTCTGCATTCTTGGGGAGTCGGCTTCTTTCCTCTTGTTTTGGGGCTGTGGATTCTGTTGGGCTCTGCTTGGGAGGCTGTTCTTCTTGGTGTGCTCTGCTCGGGAGGCTATTTTTCTTGGTGTGCTCTGCTTGGGAAGCTATTCTTTCTCTTGGGAGGTTGTTCTTTCTTGGGTGTGCTCTGCTTTGGAGGCTGTTTTTCTTGGGTGTGCTCTACTTGGGAGGCTATTCTTTCTTGGGATTGTGGGGCTGCTAGTATTGTTAAGCTCTTCTTGGGGGCTGTCACGGATACACATGCCTTTTTTGCTTTGTTCTTTCTTCTCCAGTTTGGTCTGAGGTCCAGTCTTCGGGACTCAATTGATTATTGTACCTGCGAGGGTCTTAGCCAGAATCGCTTGTTGGTAGGTAGCCGTCTAAGGTCTCAGTGCTACCATTGGTTCTGTTGGGAAGGTTGTGGCCTCTGTCACTTGTCGATGCTCACTGGGTGGCCATTCACGGAAGGTCTTTGCAACACAAAGCTTTGAAGTCGCTGACCGGTGAGCATTATTTCTTTGGTTCTGTGGCAGCTGGGGCTCTTTTCTTTGACATACATTTGTTTGGGGGCTGAGGCTACCACTTGTTGACGCTTGCTAGGGAGATTGACAGATACGGACTCTTTGTCTCGGTTTATCATGCAGAATAGGCTTTGGAGTCGCTGAGCCTTGTTGTCTGGATTTTGGGGCAGCTGGGGCTCTTCTTTCTTTGACAACGCACTGCTTGGGGGCTGAGGCAACTGGGGCTCTTTCAGATTATGCTGGTGAGATCAGATGGCTGGACCTTTGGAGAAAGGATTCCTACGTATCCCTTAAAAAGGGAATCAAGCCGGTAGTAGTTCTGGGCCTTCTGAAGATAATAGAGGCGGGGTCTGCCACCTGCGGGGTTTGGATTTCCTGTCCAAAATTGCGATCTGAGGGGCAATCCTCACAATCCAAATATGATCACCTGATTATTGTACCCTGCGGGGGGAAAAACACAACACTACTAGGCACTTTGCATTTTATTCAACTTTTTGCTTATGCATTATTAATCTTTTTGTTGCACAAGTCCATCTCAGCTGGGGAGAATAGGGAAGTGAGGGTTTTGCACGGCTTGATGAGCAGATATGTAGGTAGCCATTATGCTATGAGGGATTGTGTATAGGACGAAAGTGTTTATGATGGGGTGGACCCTCTCCCACGAGGTAGGGAAAAATGTATGGCGCAGCTAGGCAAGTCGGGGACGCTTCCGGGAGTACAGATTGCAGCAGGTCCATTGCTGGTGAGGACAAAGTGTATCGCGCGTTTGAGACAGCAAGCAGCAGAGGGGGGGCAAAGAGCAATCCTGGTTTGGCGAAGCCCCAGTTGACAGTGCAAAGCAATCTTGGAGGGAATCGATAAGGAGAGCCGGAGGGATACCTTAACCAAAGCCTCAACTTGAGGCAATTCCATGCAGCTTCATAGCAGGCAGAGTCATCTTGTGGCCACAGAGGCAATTCATCATTTCAACCCGCAGTCAATCAGTCGCTGGACAAGACTCGGAAGTGTTTACGTGCAGGGGCACATCCTTCGAGGGTGGGGAATGAATCCCGAGTTCTGTGTATGACACTCTCGCTTTGGGTTTGACTCTTTTGAGAGAGTATAAGCATCACAAGGTGTGGAAAGTGTATGAAAGCCCCTGCTGACCGAAACGGTGTTTAGCTCTATCTTCCTATTATGTAGAAATAGAAGACTTTTCGAGACACTTGAAAACCTGTCTTATTCGTGATGATCACAAAGCTGCTTAAAACCCTTTATTGATGTTCGGGTTAGTCAACCGCCAAAGCTGATATGAGCAAATATTTTATATCAATCCTGAGGAGAAAGCCCACTGATATCGAGATCAAATTCGGAAGGATGGAAGGTGTATGGGCATGGTCCTTGAGGAGACCAGATTTTCTGAGATTTGTTTGTGATTTCGACCGGACCAATTAAGGTTGCCTACGTTCCCCTCCTTACGAGGAGCTCAGGTCGCCGTAGTTCGGGTTTATCCCGAATGAAAAGAATGAACATTGAAATTCGAGGATGTGAGGACTTTTGAGGATTTTGAGAATTGAAAGAATATGTCCTCTTAGAGTGTCACTAAGAGACACAGATGTGAAGCCCCAGTGGGACGTCCACGGCAAGTGTTTTTGAAGGAGAAATGAAATATGCTCACATACAATGTCGAATGAACGGACGGAATTTGCACAATCTTCGCTTGATAATATTTTGAGCCGGGATGGACTTGGCTCCGCTTTAAGCAATAATTTGTTATAAGATCTCGACGATATTGGAACGCCACTGCTATCCGGTAGGATCTGCGACTGGGCTTCGGGATTTCGATCGGTCTTCGGGTGATTCAGGATATCATGACCTCTTAAAATGAGAGGTCGGCTGGGCTTTTTGCTGGCTGATCCTCTAAAGATGAGAGGTTGGCTCTTGGGTATGTGTTTGGGATTTCTAAGGTGAGGGAATCTGTGGCTGCATCTTTGCTCCTCTAAGAATGAGAGGTCAATCTTGGCTTTGGCTAAAGGGCAAAGGTAAGGGTAATGGTAATGGTAATGTCCTATAAAATCGAGAGGACGGCTTGGGATCGGTTAGAGGTAATGGTGAGGGACATCCGTGCTGTCTCTTTATTCACTCTGAGACTCCTCTTTGAGTAATGACCGAATCTTTTGACTTTCGCTTCTGAGAGGATCGCTGGGGACTAGACTCTCTTTTTCTTTCCTTTCTTTTCTTTTCTTCTTTTTGTATCTTTTTTTTTTGTATATTTTTTTTTATTTTTGTCTCTCTCTTTTTTCTTTTGAGAGGAGAATTTCAGCTAGTCCCCAGGATGGATCATTGCTTTCCGTTGTTCTTGAGCTTGGAGCCGGTCGATTTTCTTTTGACTTGCGGGAGCCTCAAGGATAGTCCCTCTTTTTTTGGCGATGGCTAGACGGGTTTCAAAACATGCCGATCTTGAATTGAAGGGATATTATTTAGTGAGGGTGAGGTAATGGTTTTCCTAAGGGTGAAAGGTTTCAACCGCAGTCCCTACCGGATGGTCCGAACGTTGAGTCTTCGTCGCTTGCTTAAGCTTACTTCGCGGGAGATCTGTGCAAATCCATCGAGCAACGAGATAGGAAGAACGAAGGAAGATATGTGAGCATATTGGAATCGAGGTGGGGAATGATATCAGTCGATTTTCTCACTCTGATCGATTCAAACATTAGTCATTTCAAAGCATTGGTCGGTGAGCAGCACAAGTGATCATTTGGAATAAGACCATTTCAATCGAGTGTAACGTAGGTGTGCTAGTAATGTCTCGAGTCTAGCAAGAATAGAAACAAATATTTTTATCACTGCAAAGCAAAAATTGGTCCATCTTGGACTCAACAGACTCATGTCCGACAGTGGACATTCTAGACCCTACGAGGATTGATTGACTTCTTCAACATTGAGCATCGTTGCCATCGGTGCGGTGAGGACCCTTCTCGATCTCTTTGTCATTTATAGGTCGTCCTCCTTATCTTTAGCAAACTGAGCAAACCACCGGGCCTCCCGCTTGCGAGGAAAAATATCTTCAAGTGTAGCTCGCTTTCAATGGACGCACCATTTGCACTCTGCTGCTGACCCATGTGATATGCACTTCTAGATTCGTGGGCCATAGTCTTCTCTGCACCGAGCGTTTTGGATTCTGCATCATATGAACGACTGCTCGGGCACTTGAACTGCTTCCGCCTCAGGAATATGGACTACTGAGCGCCGGGAATGAGAGCGCAAACCCAACTTGCCGTAACCTTTGCAAAGGTGAAGAGGTGAGAGCGTGTATAAGGAGGAGGGATAGAGAATCTTTGAGGAGGTACGGGAGAGGGAAGGACGGGAAAGGAGACGGACTCGTGCAACACTTTATTAATCTTCAAGTAGAAATCGGTGTCTTTTAAGTCCTAGAGCCGGTTGGGAAAGGCTAATCCTTTATTTCACGCAATCTAGATCTGGGGAACCTATGACACATCATCCACAAATACACCAAATGCGTTGTTTCAAAATTAATAATAGGCGACACCTAAACAAAACCGAAGCATTTATGGGACGGACGAGTGCCCCAATTTCGAAGAAATTTGGGCAAAGATAACGGGTATTCCCGAAGAATTTCAAGGAAAAATCCGGCATGACCTCTCGTCGGTGCACGTTGACAAAGCGACATGATCTCTCGTTAGAACATGCCGTGGGAACGACATGTCCTCTCGTGAAACCATGTTGCGATGGCAACATGCCCACACGTGCTAGGGTTTGGGGGAGGTACGAAAGCCTTTTAAAAATTTTGAAGCAATTCATTTTAATGTATTTGAAAATGTCGTGTCAAAAACCAACCGTTTTGGGTGAGGTTTAAAAGTGTGGCGCGACCTATAACGCACTAGGGGGATAGGTTTGATTTCAGGCGCTCAAGCGTAGGCAAATTTCATGGCCGTCCGCGATGCCGTCAATCGCACCCGAGGGTTCTAGATCTACGTGATGTAGTGTGCGGATGACTAGATTCCATTTATTTGCGAAAAATGATTTTTTTTATTATTTTTTATTTGAAAAGGGGGAAAGAAAAAGAAAACAACTCACACACACATCCCCGCAAAGCATAATAATCAAGGATCGATAATCGATCATGGGGGACTGCCCCACAATCACAACCTGTATCAGAGAAATCAAGCCCTGCTGAGTGGCACCTTCTGTCGCGCTACACAGGACATCAAAGGTACGATTTGTCGCGTGACAGAAGGATCCCCTTTTAGAATTCTGAACAAGAACCAAATCAGCCCCAGCCTCCAAGCGCAAGCAATATCAACAAGCCCCAGCAACAGCAACACAATCAATCAAAGATGGGATACAAGAAGGGAACGGAATAAAACAAAGCATATAAGATGCAATCAACACATATAATGTCACACACAAAGCACACACAAGTGAATGAAGTGAATGTTGAACAAGAACGAAAGTCTGACCCACTTTTGAAAAACAAGTTTCAAGTTGTCCCCAGCAGAGTCGCCACTGAATGAACGCTCGCCCGAAAAAAAGAAAAGGAAGGAGTCGCCACGCCGTTTTTAGAGGAAACATTGAAAACCTTTTAGAGAGAGAAAATGGGTTCGGGGGTCAAGTTACGTGTTGGGAAGAACCGAGAGTTCACCCAACACGCCTCGTCCGTAGACGAGTCTTTCAATGTTCAACAATCCAATCATCCAAATGTGTGTGCAAAGTGTGTATGACAATATATGTATAAAATGCATAAGAGTGCTTTATTTTATTGCTCAACACGGGGGAAATACAATTTGTAAGCCATTTGCCTTGGGAGGCCACATCCCATTTACAACTAGGGGAAACAATACTTACAACTGAAATTGAACCTACTGCAGAGGACTCATTGTGTCGCGTGACACAGGATCTGAGGGATCAAATGGGTCGCGTGACACAACAAAGCAATCTGCAGAGGTTGTACAAAATCCATACTACAGCCACATCAAATGAACAGAACACCACACAACAATCTAAAATGAACAAAATCAACAGTAAGCAAACCCAGGGAAATGGATTACAACTGAAATAGAAGTCTCTGCATAGGCTTAGTTATGTCGCGCTACACAGGACGGATAAGACCCGAAGTGTCGCGTGACATAACCTTACCATCTGCAGGTACTTTACAATTGGAACACAGATCCAACAACAACCAAACAGATCCCAACACAATATCAAAACAGCACAAAAACAATGAATTTATAATGGATTGACCAAGGGGACGTGGATATAGGGAGATCCACGCTCCCTTGGACAATGAACAACAAATACCACAATTCACATTATGAACATCAATCAAACCAAGCTAAACAGTTAAACAGAGAGATCGGCAGTTGGGACTTGATAATCAGGGACAGATAGAGTCTAATTATCAAGTCCGGGGAATAGATTGCAATGGAGCAAACACAATAACAAAAACGAGATAAAAGTGAGGGAAGAGACGCGTTACCCTCGTAGTCCACAAATTTGATACCAAGTTAGGTATCGAGTTCTTCTATTCAGCTTCGCGGGACAAGTTCGTATTCCAAAGGTTGAGCAGCTTGGGCAATTTCCAGTGCGTTGAATTGGCTTGGAACGGACTTGGCAGCAGGGGAAGGGCAATCGGTCTAGGGGTAGAGCACAGGTAACGGCAAGGGAGTTGGATTGCTGCCGGTGAGGTTTTGGACAGGGAAGGTCACGGTTGTGGTTCGGATTGGGATTGGAGGTTTGTCGCCGGTTAATTGGACGTTGAGGTGGGTTGTTTTCCGGTGAGGAAGAGGGATTGTAATTGGAGTTTTGGGTCACTGATTTAGAGGGAGAGGGCGATGGTGGTGAACGGCTTTGGGAGAGACAGAGGACGGCATTGGGAACGGTTGTTGTTGGAGGTGAGGAGATCGGTGATGGTCGGAATTGGGTGATGTCTCTGGTGCAGGATAGGTCACTGGTCTGATTGGGAAGGTTGAAGGTGAAGAAGACGCCGGTGGTGGTGAAGAAGAAGACGGTTGAGGGCGATGGAGATTGAGATCGTTGATTGGGGATTGGGAGATAGATATTGGGTGATTTCGGTTTAGTGTTTTGGGGTATATAGATAGGGGTTGGATTTGGAGGTTACTGGTTGGATTTGGGTGAG
Organism: Adenophora triphylla var. japonica; assembly: GCA_022495995.1. Classification (NCBI taxonomy): domain Eukaryota; kingdom Viridiplantae; phylum Streptophyta; class Magnoliopsida; order Asterales; family Campanulaceae; genus Adenophora; species Adenophora triphylla. The sequence goes on from JAFEMH010002428.1 coordinate 207,242, forward strand.
GGAGGAGCTTGAGAGGGGATCGGAGAAGAGGAAGAAGACGCAAGGAGGAGAGCAATTCCGGCTAGAGAGAGAAAGAGAGGGAGGAGAGAGAGGCTGCGTATTTGGTGTGTGACTGTGTGTTGTTATGTGAGAGCTCCTCCACAAAATGAGGCAATTTGATATTTATATTTAGATTTGGAAATTGGATTATTTGGTCGCACGACCTCCTGCTCCCAAATTCCATGCCTCAAGCTGTCGCACGACGGGCCACGTCCATAACCGTTTCTGGCGCCAAAACCAGATTCTGGAACATTCCGGGTTAATACCCAAAAGGTCCAAACTGATTAATTCCTTTTAGGTCCTTTTGTCCGGGAAAAATGCTAAAATACACTTCCTTCGCGAGAAACATATAAAATATTTCCGAAAGTCTCGAAACGGACCGGGAATTTACCAAAACGCCCCTTAGTGCGATTTTATCATTTAAAATTCACCTAAAAAAGGGATCGCGAATTGGATTGGCGTACTTACAATAGGCCACTGGGAGATACAAAAGGATCTGCGCGGAGCCTCTTGACAGCGTGCACTGTTCATTTCGCTGCTGCAGGCTTTTTGGACAGAAGGAATAGTTTTCAAAAATTCAAACTGGCTATGTTTTTCAGCTTGCCAATTCGGGTTTTTTACAATTTCTTTTCTTTTTAAGATTCTTTTCTTGGTTTAACCTTAAATAGCAATGCCTACTTTGCCCTTACTTTGTTATAATTGTTAGAAATGTTAGGAATGTTAGGGCTTTCGTTAATTTTCTAACGAAAATACTAACAACTCAAATTGGAGCACTTATAATGGGCTGTTCGCACAACCATCTGGGGGCCAACCGGGAAACCCCATTCGCATTAACCTTCGGTTCTGAGGCTATGGCACCGACTGAAATGGCTATCCCTACTGTGAGAAATTCCCATTATGATGAGCAAGTCAACAAGGTCAATAGGCTCCTAGACCTAGACCTGATAGATGAAAAATGACTAGTTGCGCAGATGAGAATGGTGAATTACAAGCAAAGGACCAAGGCATACCATGACAAGAGGGTCAACAGAAGAGTATTCCAAGTAGGCGATTGGGTACTTAGAAAAATTGAAGCTACTGGTCGGAATGCAGAACAGAACAAGCTCTCCCCAAATTGGAAAGGTCCCTACATCATAACTCAAGTCATTCGAGAAGGGACCTACAGATTAAAGACTAAGGAGGGGAAAGAGCTCAAGCATCCATGGCATTTCGACAATCTCCAGAAATACTATCATTAGTATTAGTTTATTTTATGTAATAGATTAGTCTTTTATTAATCTTTTACCTTTTTAGCATGGTAGGATTGCAGTTCGATGTAATCAAGTTCAGTTTATGGAATTTACTTCTTCAACGTGCAAAGTAACTGCCACTACTAAACACAACACTGGAAGATGAGGATTCTATCCTCGACTCTTCAAGAAATAAGCTAAACGTCTATCCTACCTCGGCACAAACGACTAACTGGCCAACATCTAAAACCTACGTATGAGTCACCTTCCTCGCCGTAAGGAGATGAAAAAGAAGGAGGCCTAACGTATTGACGAGGAAACCCCTTGGCTCAAATGACTACAGGCAAGACCATCTAAAACCTATGTACGAGTTATCTTTCTCGGCATAGGGCGATGAAAAAGGAGAAAAATCTTAACAGTCAAGACCGAGGAACCTCCCTCGGCCTAATGACTTGCCTCACATCTAGACGAGGAAACACCTTAACATAAAAGACTACATGCATTCCACGTCTAAAACCTGAGTACGAGTCATCTTCCTCGGCATAAGGAGACGACAAAGAAGAAAATATCCAACAGTCAAGACCGAGGAACTCCACCTCGGCCTAATGACTTGAATAGGCAAAATTGCCACAACTCTTAAGACCGAGCTAGCCTCCTCGTCTTATATAAAAGAGTGAAGTATGAGGAACCTTCCTCGGCTCCCCCCTAAAGCAGGCTTGTACTTTGGCAAAGCCCACAAACAAGCATTCAAACAAACAGTTCATAATGTTAATGACGACATGAATTGTAAGGAAGGGACATTTCATTAATATTCAAAATAAGAATTACAAGTGTCGTAACCTATTACATCAAAATAAAGAAAAAAGATCTACGACTTCTCCCTCTGAGGAGGCTCCCCGAAGAAAGCCTTTTCACCGGCATCAGCGTTCAGCTCGGCTTCAAGGTCGGTGGTGATGGTGACTTGCTCAGTTTGAGCATTGACTTGAGCCTCCTCGTCATTTGGCTCCTCAACATTGGCACCCTCATCCTCAACCTCCATCGCTTCCTCGTCCTCGATCTTCTCTATTAAAGCATTAAGATTATCGGGATCGACGACGGAGGGACCTAAGCTTCTCGGCCTGCCCGAGCATCCATCATGGCCATCACTTCCAAGTTATATTAAGAATAAGGAACGGGGTAGTGAAGATCCCGAGTTGCTTCATCGTACCCGTCCTAGCATATAAGCCGAGCAATGGCATTCAAGTCTAGGCCATGGGAGGTATCCACCATAAGCCGACGGACCAAGTGCAGGTAGCCATCCTGAAACATAGTGGCTATTTTAACATTTACAGTATCTTTGAAGGCCTGGCTATTCTTAAAACGAGCATTAGACTCCTCTTCCTTGGAGGGAATGATGGCCTCTAGCTCTCGGCACTTAGCCTCAGCCACCTCGGCTCTTTGCATGATCTCGACTTTGAGCTTCTCTAGCTCAGCCATCTCAGCATCTTTTAGCCGGAGGTCTTTCTCGGCTCTTAATCTGGCATCCTCGGCTCTCTTTGCCTCCTCCTCGGCCTTGGCTTTGGCCACCTTCTCAGCATCAAGCTCCTCATCCCGAGCCTTCAGCAATTCAGCAACTACTGCAGCTCGGTCTCCCCCTTTTCATCCCAGCTTTAAGCTCAACCATTTACTTTTCTATGGCCTTAAGCTGTACATTCTCGTAGGCTGAGATGGTAGCAAGTTGCAATATCAAAAAGTAACGTCAGAGATAATACAAGTGCAAAGAACGAGAAGCAAAGTACGAGAAGCAAAATATGAGACAGCCACCTCAGATATCAATAGGCCTTTCTGTAAGTACCCAAATCTGGCTCATGCCTTTCGGTTAAAGTTTCCTGGCAATCCCCAAACTTTCATAAAGTTTAGGGGCAATTCGGGAACTTTTCCAAACTTTCCAAGGGAGGAAGGACCTTAGGAATTAAAATTCCAAGCAGGACCTCGCTAGAAAGAAGCCTCCAGCTGCCACCTTGCATGAATCTAGAAACATGTTGACACGATGGTGGATAATGCCGGGCGGCTTCTTTTGCCGTGGATTCACACCGGGCGGCTTCTTTAGGAAGAACACATCAACCTATAAATAGAGGCCTTCTCTATTCATTTTAAAAAGAGACAATTTTAGCACTGTTACTCTGCCCAAATCAAAACACGAAATTCCAGTGACCAAAATCACTCAAAACTCACCTCCCTCATACACAAATCCCATCCTAATCTATTCCTAAATAGGAAAATCCCCTTGGGAGATAGAGAAAACCAATATTGGTAATCTCTCCTTCCTTTTCCCTTTGATTTACTCTCATATTATCCTGCTTTACTTATTATTTGTCATTTATATTCTTATTACTTGTCATTTATATTCTTATTACTTGTCATTTATATTGATTTATTGTCTTAAAGTTTCTATCTTTGCAATGTAATCATCATATTCCCACTCCCCCTACACAAAGGATTCATTGGAAATTCTCTCCCAAGGATGAACAAGATTCCACAAGTGGCTCGTTCTAGGGAAAATCTACCACATGATGATGTGATGTCCCTTTATCTTTATGCATAAAAATACAATCTTTATTCATATTATGTCATTCCCTTCCCTTGATATAGCTTTCCAAGGATTGTCCACCTTATGAGGTCTTAAAGGACATAGGAAAAGCCATAAAGATCATCCCTTTTACATTATGTCTTTAGTTTAATGATACTCATTGTGTTATATACATTAAAAATGCAATCTTTACTTTAATGTCATTTCCTCAATGTCCCTAAAGATGGATCTCTCTTCGAGGATTGTCTAATAGCCTTTTAAGGCATAAAAGACATAGGATGAGTATAAAGATCCAATCTTTATACCCCTTTCCCCTAGTCCCTTGGTTCTTGGAGCATTTCGTGGTGAGGATCGGTGTAAAGACTCCATCTTTACATCGTTTCCATCACAAAAAATGCCATAATTGTTGTCCCTTTAGAAATCGACGGATCTTACCCGACATCTCCGATAATCACTTGAGACGAACATAAAATGTCCCTACGAATCTTTATCATCTCAAGATGTAGGATCGATGGGCAAAGATTCCTCATTTTCTAAAGAGTCTCATTCTTGGACTTAAAAGGCGAGCCCCTCCCGATCATATGTGACTAAATCCCCAAGGAACGTTAGTTTGAGACATACCAAGGCTATTACGCCTATAATGGTTGATTAACCTAACGGGAGGGTAGAAAAGTCTCGTAATGATGATCACAAGTCCAAAATGAGCACGGGATCAAAATCTCGAAAACATCAAATCCAAGGTATCCCGTGCTATAACCTTCTTAAATAGTTTATATGTCCGACAGATAAACATGGCACATTCCCTCCTCTTTTCAAATCACACATACACACGAGCACACAAACAAGCACAAACTTCGGATCTAGGAAGACTTGCTTTTGCAAGGCTCCTTGGGTGAACGCCAAACGTTCTTCCCAAGGAGTAACTTAACCTCCGGACCTTTATCCTTTTTTTCAATGTTTTGAGGAAATCAAAATGGCATGGCGACTCCATTTTTTTAATAAAACTGGTGTCTTCAAACTAAGGTGAACGGCAACCCTTAAACGGTTCAATCCCGGGGCCACATTCACACTTTCCGTCCAACCATATTCTCCTTGCTAGGCTTATCCCGGCACAACTTCTCATACGCCTCCTCGTCCAAGAACCTTTGGACAGTTGCTCGGCCCATCCTAACGAGAGCGCCTTCCCTGGCAAGTAAGCTGAGGCCTCTTAGGGGTTTGGGCATGGCGATGAGTTGCCGAACAAGCTCCTCGGCCTCGGCATAATTCTTAATCGTTTGAGGAGAGAGGGTCAGAGGAGTTGAAGCATCAGAAGCCCGTTTGGAAGGTGGCTCCTCAACAGAACTAGAACGAGGCCTCTTCTGGCTCGAGGACCTATGAACAAGGTCCGTCTCCTCGGCAACCGGGATATCCGAGTGCACCTCGGGTTCAATAGTTGGAATACGGGGGCTATGCCCCTCATTTGTTTGCTTATCTCGGCTTCCCGAGGCCTCCTCATCGAAGTTAACGACCTTCCCAACCGACTTGATGGGCAAGGCAACATCCCCCCTGGTAGCCAGGAGGAGTTGAAGACGAGTTGCCTCGTCCTTCCTCTGAGCGATAGCCGAGGACTTGGCTAACCGCCTCTTCATCTTGATTAGCTCCTTAGGATCAACTGCGTCGTTTGAGGCCATCTCGGCTTCTTGTTTAGGGGTTAGATCTGCAAATACGAAGAAGAGATAGTTATATTACGACATAGATAAAACAAGCATCAATTTACAAGTATCAAATACGAGGAAAGAGGAATTACAACCTATGTCGTCTTCCTCTACAAGGCATTGATCCTTGGGGTCAAATTTACAACGTTCACAGTCAGCATGGAAGACTAGACCGGGATGGACCCTCCAGTCGTTAAATCTTCTCCCCTTATTGACGGAGACCAGAGGCTCCACGCCGTCCCTCGATCCCGGCATTATCCCGGCTTGAACATAATAACGATCATCAGCTTCCACGGCCGAACAATCGAGCAAACCTACCCCGACAAACTCAGTAAGACGTCTAATCAAAGCATTGGACCATTCAGCTCGTAACACTCTCTTAGGGGCATCAGGCTCATCAGTAGGAGAAGTGAACTCCCAGCCTTGTCGGCTCTCCACTCTAATCGCATGGTTATCCCAGCCTGATACTTTGCTAGACATAGGAAGGATGATCTTTGGTTTCTTAGAATCACTTCTTATCACTATGAGCCTAGTTTCTTTGGTGTAACTTACAGAGAAGAAATGATGGAAGGCATCTTGGGTAGGCTCAAAACCTAAACTACGACATAAGACAATGAAACTCACGAGGACCCTAGTCCCGTTGGCTCCTAGCATAGCCGGGACGGCTCTCATGTCTCCTAAAAATTCATTAATGAAAGGATCTAAAGGAAGACGAAGTCCCTGCTGAAATTTCTTATAGTAGAAGTGGACGTGGTTATCATTGTAATAGAACGCGTCCCTCTCTCCCTCATTCTCAAAAGTTGGACGGCCGACATACGTCAGCTTATACTCCTCCCTCGGCACTCCATACTTGGAGTGTAGCACCTCCATCATTGGATCCCCGGCCCAAACTGGCTTAGGCCTGGGATAGGTGGTTCTACCTCGTCCTCCCCTTCCTCGGCCACCTCTTCCTTGGCCTTCTACTTGTTCACCCTCTACAAATGCGTCAACTATACGGGTCGACGTGGAGGCATCACTCCCTCTTCCCGTCATATCTGCAAAAAGCCGAGGAACAAGAATCAGTAAAGTCGTCCAACGCATCAAGACGGGGAAGAGGAGGATTTCCCCTCCTCGTCATTTATAATAAGGCCGAGGAGGGAGCCTTACCACTCAAATGAGGACGGTCAAGATGATTTGACACCGGGTAAAACAAATTGATATGTTCAATCATCTCGGCCCTGCTTTGGAATATTATCATACTTGGGGACATTGAATCAACCCTGTTTATTCTCGTCTTATTTGGTTACTGGATGTACATCCTCAGACATCCATACCTCGTCAATATTTCCCCAATCTTCGCCAAGTTCACCAACAACCATGGCCCTCTCTCCCTTCGGTAAACCCTAAGGTTACCTTGGTGGTAGCCATGGACGAAATGAGGACTATGGTCCCAAAAATGAGTCATTGCTAAAAGGGAACGAAGGGGCATAGGGAAGTTCAAGAATCGAATCAAGAAAAAACTCAAGAAAAGCTTCGAAGAAGACAACAATGGCGGATTCGAAAATTAAAGTCCACCAAAACCCTAGAAAACGAAAAATCAAAGATAGAAATCACAATGGGAGAAAAGATTATACCTGTTGTTGTTGAGGATGAACGAAATCGAATGGTGAATCAAGCTTTTGACGAATTTGGGCAACTCGAAGCTCAAGAACACGAAGGGTTTTGAAACTTGTTGTTCGCTCTCAAATATCCAAGGCTGATAAAAGTTGAAATTGAAGATGAAGCTTGTTTATATACTCATACAAATGGGCCAGATCCACATCAAAACGGGTCCAAGCGGGTACAACGTCCCAAGAATTTAATGCGTTGGTGGTTTCAAGACGTGTGTCAGGCCTAGTGGACCACGCCTCATCATTGTACTAGTAACCGGCGAATAATGGAACGACACACATTTGAAGCGACATTTCCACGTGACGACCTGTTCGTATTCTCATAGCCGAGGACGAGATCACTTTCTCCTCGTCATTGTCGATCTAGAAATTTGGGGGCCACTGAACGGTATAAACCGAGATACGAACATGGGCTTGTCCGGATTGGGCCATAAACATAATCCATCGTCTCAAGCTACGAGGAAATACATGGGCTTCCTCGTCTATGTATCTCGTCATTCATAAGGCTGACCTGGGCTCAGCAAGCGAGCATAAACAAGGCCCAACTCAAAGTGCCGAGGAGACATACCTCGTAGGCCGAGATTGCCTCCCCTGAGGACGAGGTGCCTTCCTCGGCCATGACGTCATCAAGACAGGCCTTTCCACTTATCTCTCATCTCTTCCCCGGTTCCTCGTTAACCGGCTAGGTTACGAGAATGAGGAAGTAGCATTCCGGCAGAGCAACTTATGCAGTCCTGTCCCAATAAGGACACTAAGCAGTTACAATCTTATCAGGATTGTAACCACCTCCTATATCAATTCAAGTCAAATAAGGACTCTTCAACAGATCTAATCCTCTTAGGATTATATCTTATCCCTTAACAGTACAATTTCAACATGGATTTTACATATCCATCCCTATAAATACAAGTCATTATTTTCATATTTTGATACATTATCTCTTTGACTCGAAACTCTGTCAATTTGATTTCTCTATACGCAAATCGTGAACTTACTCTCACGTCGGAGGGCTTTCGCCGGTGAAGCCCCGACTTAGTTTACGTTTTCTGTCTTATTTTCAGGCTATTCAATTGCCGAAGTACAACCGACCGCTGGATTTGGGCTGATTTCATCTCTTTGACTGCATTATAGGAGAATATCCAATAGGAGATATTGCGACAAAAAGTGCAACAACTAATTTGTCGCTGTAACAGTTTCAAATTTCATCTTTTAATAAATATAATAGAGTTATCGATGCCTAGTTTCAATATTTAGAGGCAGAAACTCAAATTGCATACTTAATTAAAATTTTGTGACTTTATTGTTGTGACATTGGTCTTTATTTTCAACGTGTGTCCGAAAAGGTATCGGAAGATTCAATGAATAAGAGGGGCTCGCAAACAGTATAACAATGGTTTAAGGGTCCGCTCCCGAGTCTAAAAATGGAGGGGAATGAAAGGAAAATGGAGGAAATGTGGGAGGATTTCGGGCCCGTTTGATTTAGCTTATTGATATGTGCTGATGACTTATTACTTATGACTGATAACTTATGACTGATGACTTATGACTGATGAGCTGATGAATGATGCTGTTTGATTTAGTATTTTTAAGTGCTGATGAGCTGTCAAAAGTAAGTATGGCTGTTTGATTAATAAGCTGAAAAAGTGCTGAATGTAATTAAAAAGACAAAAATAAACCATAGAATCTTTTCCCTCTTTGTTAAAATTAATTGTGTTAACTAACAAATTTATTATCAAACGTTAAAAAATATTTTTTTATCAATAAATTTATATTTTAAAGAGAATTCCTAGAGTTACAAATAAGTTTTAATATCAAAATTTAAATTAAAGCAAATTAGAAATACAAAATTACATACATACTCCCTCCGTCCAGTTACATACTTCACACTTTCTATTTTGGGCGTCCAATTACATACTTCACACTTTGTTTCTTTCCCAAAATGGAAAGGAATCTTTACTATTCCCTCCACTCATTCTCTCTCCTACATTATTTTAATACTCACAACACCATTATAATTTACCATTCTCTCCACTCATTCTCTCTCCTATTTTAATTTCACACTCACAACACTTTCAATATAATACTTTCTCCTTAATCCACGCGTGAACAGTAACTGTGAAATACTTACTTGGACGGAGGGAGTATATAAGTTCAAAGTTGATAATATCCAAATTACATACATATAACTAGTGATAGGTGTTTAACAAAAATACATACATCTAAGTTCAAAGTGGTAATATCCAAATGCTAATTGAAAATATTATTATTACATATTTGATAACACATTGCATTTCTAATTTCTTCCATCTCTGGATCTGCCGTACCCAGAAAAGAGATAGGTGTTTGATTGACCACATTAGGGTCATCTTCCTCAACCTCAGGAAATAAGTTAGGGTCAGCATCATAAACTTGAAACTCATCATCCTCGATGTTTCTTCTCCTAAGGAAATTATGAATCGCCATTGTTGCACAAACCATACGAATTTGATCCTCATAACTATAACCAGGGATATCCGCAAAAATCCTCCATCTGGCTTTCCAAACTCCAAATGTCCTCTCAATCACACTTCTCAATGAAGAATGAGCGGCATTGAACTTTTCATGTGCATTGCGAGGTTGCTGGCCACGTTGAAACTCAAGTAAATGATATCGTGTTCCTTTATAAGGTGCAAGAAACCCAATTTTATTAGGATACCCCTCATCAACCAAGTAAAATTGAGCCCCAAGACAAATAGTGTATACAATTTAGAAAAAAAAAAGATAAATTATGATTTTTGATTGAAATATTCATAATATAAAACATACGTGGAACAGGCATAGGAAATTTTGATAGAGGATCTCGAATACTGTGTAGGAAAATACGTGTGTCGTGGGCACTTCCCTCCCATCCCGGCTTCACATAGATGAAGCACATGTCAAAGTCACAGATAGCAAGTATATTTTGAGATGGATACCCTTTTCTGCCAATAAATCGAGGTTGTTCTTCAACGGGAATAGTTACATGTACATGAGTCCCATCTATGGCACCAATACAATCCTGTAAACAAAAAATATATTAAGAAACAATCAAGAATAGTAATAACTAAGATTGATGTAACAAAAGGCTTAAAACACCTTAAAATGTGGCTAATATTTTTTATTGTTCCTGATATGGGGATGTGTTCCAATACTAGCTGAAGGCTTTATCCAATCAAATGACATCTTAGTAGTAGCACGAAGAACATGGTGAAAGAACTTGCTAACCGTTTGACCAGATTTGTTAAATAACTCTGAAATCATTCTATTCTTCATACCGTGGCCAACTATTAGGAGAAACATTGCCACTTGCTCTTCAACTCTAACTTCCCTGCTGTTAACTAACCCATATTCCTCTTCTAACAACATACATAAGCTGAAAAATCCAGCTCTAGACATACGAAACATCCTATGACAGCTTGTATCAGTTTCAAGCACACATGTAACAAACTTCCACCCTTCTACTTGTGATGTGTTATACGGTGATTTAGTAGCATATTTTTGAAATAAATAAGCAGCAATAAGCCCGCCCATCAAAGAAAATTTTTTCTTCCTTTTTGAAATAATTTCGTTATTCTTGAACACATCATCTTCATCTTCATGATTATTTTCCATTACAACTGTAAAAAAAAAATAAAAAAATAGAAAGTTCATAAAGCTGAAACTTCTGAAGTGCAAAAGATGTAAGGGTTTCATTAGGGGGGGTTACAAGATTATAGCGATATACATCCAAAATATTGTTTGAAGGTACCCTCAAATCAGTTCCTCAACTTGACTGATTATGGAGTTAACACAAGGCATAATATGATTCAAGAGCCATTGATAGTAAACAAATAGCAGAGAAAGTTCAGGTACCCTCAAATCAGTTCCAAAAAGCCAAGCATTATTAGCCTAACTACATCACAGTAAATAGTGGTACAAGCTGAAGCATGTAATTTCTTGGATCAAGTAATAGCAGCAAAATTTCTTATAACAGGGACTGACAAGAGTTCTAATAAATCTCAACATCAGAAAAATACACAACTCCCACTGGCCTTAGTACAATTGTGTGCATTAAAACAACTCAGCTAAACACAAGCATAACATCCAAAAACATCCCCAAACAGGGGCATCAAAATGCTATAATGATTCAACGGTAAAATCATTCAGTATTTCCGCATATAATAGATCACCACCATCAATGATTTCTATAATAGATCACCACCATAGTTATATGCATAAACAACAAGAGGGTTGGGTTCTGACTCTCTACTCTGTTGTGGAACTTTGGTGGTATAATAGCAAAGTGACAATTGAAAAATAAATAAGCAAAAAGAAAGTTCAGGTGCAGAGAAAACATGTTGTGATTTACTGAGTACCTGGACAAAAGGGCAAGCAAATTATCCGATCAAAGGAAAGTTCCTACTGGACAAAAGGGCAATCATCAATATCCGGACATCTGTGTGATCCACTTCCAGATCAGAGCAAAGAGTCACAATTCCTTCAGGCTGTGCATAATGACATTAAAAAAAAACCATGAAAAATTCTACCAAACGGAACCAACTTATAGAATAAACTGAACGTTTGTGTCAGATGTGAGTCAATTAGAATGCACAAGACTTGCATAACCATAGGAGAAGTAAAACAATACCATAATAAGAAATATAAACAACAAATTTAGAGTTTTAAACACACATATTTAGAGTTTTAGACACACATTAACGACAAAATGTTCGCCAAGACATAAAGAAAATCATAATCCTTGTTCAACCATATCAAGAAGAAGACATGTAAAAAAGACTGTTGAACTCAACGGTTGAAAATAGATTGTTCGGCCTTCAACCATGCAAGACGGGCCTCACTAGGTAGTTCAATAAATATCTCCCGATTTTCAGCTTTTTTAAACAAATGTGCCCCAAACAAGTACAATGGATCAGCGACCGCGACTCCAGGAAGGTTGGTCATGATGTCAAGGCAAGCACCCATGCTACTCCAGGACCCTGCATCTCCAACGCTTGACACACTATCGACAGTCACTGTATCCATAAGCTTATCAAGTGTATTGGACAACTTGGCAGCGGTAGTAATTCTCTTTCCCTTTTTCTTATACGGACGTGATACACTTCCGGATCCTCTTTTTCTTGTCTTCTCAGCTCCACACTCTACGTCACCCATAATATCGTCAAGTTGTTGAGTATTGTCATCCTCATCATTCTCTTCATCCTTAGTACATGCATCACGCATGTGTGGTGGAAGAACGCCTGAACTAGGGGTCCATACATATTTCCCGGTAGCAAAGGTATCCAAAAACATGATTTCCAGTTTTGAAAGATGAGTTAATGGGTTATTCCTAAACTTGACTGCTTCAGGAACTGTCTGCAATTATAGCAAGCATATTCAGTTAATACAAGTTTAAAAAAATATATAACACTTCAATAAATTAAAATACTCGATTATATATACCTGAAGTTTAAGTTCCCACCATTCATTTGAAGCATCTACGGTACCCGAAAAGGAAAAGTCACAATCATACAACATCTAAACAGAAAGGCCTAGTTTATGATTCAAGAAACAAACTCAGCTTCAGAAACATACTACAGCCTGTGTCCTTAAATATTTGGAAAAATAGTAATTAGCAATTACCCATAAACACTTAGGTTAACCAGCAATTAGCTGCTGATGAAAGAAACATACTAGTTTGCATTACAGCGTAATCAAACTCTAGTCAGAGAATGATGTTTAAAGCAAACAATTGACAGGAATGCACGCAGTATCCAACCGACACATGAAATTAGTTGATTGTCTAACAATCAAAGCTAAAGGATACAGCAGTCAAGAATCCTCCTGTTCGGTGAATCAGGAAAAAATAAACTGTAATATATTGAAATCTTTGAAAAACTTGGCGAGTTAGTATCATGTTTCATCAATCATACCTATACCCCCTCCGTCCCAAATTGTGATTTTCAGTTTTCCCAAAATATAAGGAAGTTAACTTTGAGCACTTTTCAGTTCAAGTGTAGATTGGAAAAATAGTAATTAGCTCTTAATCACTAGCCACCTAAAAATTCTTCAAAAGGATGACATCTCTTCCTCAAAAACCAGTTGCTTTCAAGAAAAAGTCTCAAAGTATAGTACAGAGAAAGCAATGGTTGGGAGTGCTGAAGAAATAACTTATATCTTTTTTTTTTTTTCTGAATCAAAAGGGCCCCAAACAGATTAGCTGGTAGGTTTTCTAAAGCAATCAATCCCGAACGAAAATCGATAATTAACAAACAAAAATCATTGATTTAATTAGGAGAAATCGAGAACAAGTTGACTAACAAGGGATCAAATCAAAAAGAAACAGATGGAGAAAATGACGGATTCGACCGGTACCTGAATTTGCGTCGGAAGGATGCCGGAGAAAGGAGAGATTTCGGTGGAGGAGCTCGAGATCTGGAAAGAGGCGACGGAAGAGAGAGAAGAGCGGCGGCTGCTCTGGCTTTGATTTGGGTCGTGAAAATGAAAGAAGAAGGAGATAAGATGAGAAAGAAAGAAACCCTATCAATTAAAATGAGGGCAATTTCGAAATATGAAAAATTCATTAAAGTCATTATTCATCCGTGTGTTTACTGTTCATCAATGGTTTTTTTGAATCAGCACTTTCATTCTTGCTTATGACTTATAAGTTATTTGTGTATTTTGGGTATTGTACTAAGCTTATGACTTATTTTCCAAAATATGAAATTAAATAATGCATTTTTGACTTATGAAAAGTTATAAGTTATAAGCACTTCTCCAAAAATGATATCAAACAGGGCTTCCTCCCTAATGGTGCTCCTGAATTTTTTTGAGGAGGAAAAGGGAAGGAAATGAGGAGCTCATTGTCTTCCATTTCAATCCTCCTGCGTGTGGGCGGAAATGGGAGGATTGAAATGTTCCGCAATTTTTTTCCCCTCTCTTCCCTTTCTCTCCCTAAAAAAAAAAAAAAAACTCAGGAACGGACCCTAGGGAGGAAAATAAAACATCCCTTTTAATTGAGTTGGCTTGCATAATAATCCACTTCTTTTTTCTTGATACCCTGCTGTCTTGTCTCTAGTGTTAACCCGATCCTGGTTTAGCCCTAGGTCCCTCGCCGGAGCTTGAATTAATTCCTCGATCAAGCGCATCTACATCGGTCCTTCGGCGCTCTCTCTCCGGTATGTTCGCAATATCTCTCTCACACACACACGCACAATTGAACTCGAAGAAACAGATCTATTGCTCTTTTTGCTGAATCAATTATCATGTACATACATTCGTGCAATTTTTCTTTTTTAAAATCTACTGAATACAGTATTTATCTTGTTTGAATGTCTGAATTTAAGAAAACCTCGAAATAGTTTGTGAATTTCTAGGATTTTGTCGTCTCTGAGTAACTAAATCGAGGCAATGAAGGTGTTTAGGCCCACTGTTAGAATTGCTGTCGTTAGTAATCTATGTTTTTTGCGATACTATATATATGTTGTGAATTTGCCTCTTTGAATAAGCGTTTAAAGCAATCAAAGGTGTTTAGGCTCACTGTTCGAATCACTGCCCTTGGTAATGCTCCCTCAATCCCAGAAAGTTAGTCCCTCTTTTTTCATGATTAGTTTGATTGAATTTGAGCAATGATATAGGTTACTTTTAGTTATTCTAATGAGAATCTAAAAATTGTTTTTGATAATATTTATGATGGTGTATCAATAACAAGTTTTAGATTTTCATTACAATAATTACAATTAACCTAAATTATGGCTTAAAAGTTCATTCAAACTAACAATGAAAAAAGAGGGACTAACTTTCCGGAAGGGAGGGAGTAGATGTTTTGTGTAACATTATATATATGTCGTCCAACGCTTAGATAAGTCAAGTTCTTCAAGTTGTTGACTTTTTTCTTTTGTCTGCTTTTTAACTTTACATGGAAATTCTCATGTTTTAATTTAATTTAAGTTGTTTGATTCAGATTCTGCATATAGAAGTAGCTGTTAGTTTCTTATGATAATGTGTCTTGTCAATGTGGTGTTAATAAAGTTTACGTGAGCATGGGCATTATGGAAATAGTTGAAGACAAGACAGAGAACTGGAACAGATTTGAAAAGGACCGAAATTTGACAATGCAGCTTCCCAATCCATAGTATCATCCAACATGTCAATAGCTAAAAGATCCCAATTGCTTAATGGCCACAAACTCCCACAAAAATGTATCTATATGGAACATTAGCAAATTTTAAAACTCCATATACATCACTATTGAGCGAACTTATATTGTTTTCTAAAAGCAATATGCTTCCCTTTTCTGAATTTTGCAAAGCATTAACAATTGTGATAAATGATAAATCCAAGACTACTGCAAACAGAGAACAGAAATTATGATCCTATTGTGCAGAAGATGGGGATGTACTAGCCTGCTTACAGAAGGCACATCTGTATCATTTTCTCTATAGGGCACTTGATTTCAGATGAAATTAGTCAAGGGGATGTATATGGATTTTTAGGTGACTTATCCCTTTTCCTTGGAAACTTAACAAGGTCTCGAAACCGTTTTTTTTTTTATTACTTAAAGTAGTCCTGTTTATTTAACACAAAAGTTGAGTTACTACCAAACAATCATTCTTAATTTTTTGGGGAGAAGTATCAGACTCAATTTGTGATACATATTCATCCATCACCCCCTTCAACTCTTGCCACCACCATAAGCTCTATTTTGTGAGCCACCTTACACAATCTTTGGGATCCTTTTAGCCACCCCAGTCTTAGCACCACTGCCACTCTGTGTGTGTGTGTGTGTGTTCTGCCGACCTGTCTTGTCAAAGGATTTCTTGATTGTCAGTACCTCTCAAATTCCAGAATTAGAATGTATTTCCAACATCTATTGTCAAAGATTTCTTGATTGTCATACCACTAAAATCCAGATCTGGAAGTTAAATCATTTACGCCAACCAGGTCCTGCTCTGGTCTGGTCTGGTCCAGTAGCAAGGCTCCAAACTAGTCTGCTTTGGTTTGTTACTGGTAAAGAAAGATGGGAATTGGTAATGTCAGTAGGATAATAGATTAAAAAGAGTGACATGGAAGACATTCTTAAAGTAAACTCTCTCAAGTTTGACACATAATAAGAGTAATTTCCTGTGATCCACGGAGAGTATCAGTTTCCAGGTAATATCTTGGATCTGTGAGGATGATGAATTCGCTCAGCGGTATTAAAACAGAAGAAACTCTATCTCTACCATGTCATTGCTGCTTATTGAGAATCTGTGAACTTCGACCTTTGGAATTTATTGAAACCACCACATCTCACTATTGAAATTGGCTCTGATAAGTTAGCAGTGATGGAGAAATGGAGGCGATGAACCAATGAGAAGTAAAAAGCGATTGATCTAGTTCCAAAGTGCTAACTTCTGCTGTCAGCCAAAAGAATATCGACATTGACTTGTTCTTTGATTCAATTGATGACTTGGGTATGGCCTGAGTGCAAAAAGGGCAGGGACTAAGGTATATATTAAGGTTTCCTTGGATATTCAATATGGTAAACATGTGAGCTTCCCCTCGAGACAGGAAGTTAATCTTGGTTCGTACATGTCACTATGCCACGTCTTAAATAACACATTGTTTAATGGATTTTCTTTGAGTAAGTCAGAAGTTGATTAATGTGTAAAAGCAGCTTGCTGCCCACGTAGCTAACCAAAGGGTAAACCTATAAGCTGCTGTTTTGAGCAGCAAGCACCTAGCTCATATATGGTGAATCCCTTCTTAGTTTTTGTTTCTATTAGCGTTAGATAAAGTCCACATTTCCAGTAAAGTACTACTGAATAAGATCTTCTTGCAGCAATGAGTTTTCAGTTAAATTAGTCCTGGACTTTCTCGAAAAGGACCAATGATTTAGTTCTGAATTGCTGCTGGATACTTCAAAATGGGAAGGACTAAATGCTGAATTTCTTGGGATAATTTTGGTTCTTTCTCTGGCGTAGAAGGATCTTCATAATTTCAGTAAAAGTTTGAAATGAAATCCATATCCTCCCTGATGAGTGAATTTTCTAATGCCTATCCAGTTCAATGAATAGAATTGTGGCTTACATGTAGAAGGCAAAACAATTTTTAGTTTTGGTAGTGGCTTTGAAGTATACCCTCTTAAGTTGGAGTCGACTAAATGTTGAATTCCTAGTATAATCTAGTATAATCTAGGATTGCACTTTATCCTATATTCTGGGCCTCAAAGTTGGTGCTCATTGTATTCGTCCTCTTAGTTTTAGATTGAGATCCTGTTTCATTCATTAGTAGTAGACAGTTTTACTTTTATCCAATTACGTTGGAGTTGCCAGGGTATTACTCAATGAAATGGTAAGCAGACTCTTGACCCGTTCTCTTCCTCTAATGTTCAACTTAACCTAGGTACTCATTTACTCTCAGAGACAAAAAGTCTGTTGGAATGATGTGTCAACAAACTTGTTATCAAGATATGTATTAACATTTACTAAGAACTTTAACATCAAGATGCTTCATTCATGGATTCATCTGCATTGGTGCTGCCATCAGTTACATATACTTATATTTTGATTGCTCTACTTGCACAGGCATTTCAGCTTTGTTTCTCTTTGTTTTATTCTCTTCCATTCACATGGGGTTATGAACAAACTTTTTGTGTATCTGTACTACCTGCAGCTGTATTTTTAGTAATGCAAAAAGTTGTAACTCAAAATATATTGTCCATGCTACTCATCAGTCGCACCCTTTTATCATGTATTATTGCATACGCTAGAAATATCTTGATTCTGGTTTTGTAGATTTTTTTTCTAAAGCTGTGGCAATGGCTGTTTCATTTCCTTCCATTTACAGATTATGAACTAACTTTACTGTACCTTAATATCTGCAGCTGTATTCTTACTTATGCAAAGAGTTGAAACTTCAAATATACTGTCCATTCTATTTCATCAGTAATTCCCATTTATCAAGTGTAATTCTGTACGATAAATATCTCTTGATTCTGGTTTTGTAGGATTTCTCTCTAAAGCTGAAGCAATGTCTTCATCGTATTTGCCAGCGACCACCGACTCCATTGCCCAGGCTTTAGAAGCTAAAGAACGGTCCGAGTCCATCTCTATTCTCTACCGTATACTTGAGAACCCAGCGTCTTCTTCTGAAGCTCTGCGAATCAAAGAACAAGCAATCACAAACCTTTCGGATTTTCTCAGGGAAGAGAACAGGGGTGAAGATCTCCGTGGTCTTTTGACCCAGTTGAGACCCTTCTTCTCTTTGATTCCCAAGGCCAAAACTGCAAAGATCGTAAGGATAATCATTGACGCTGTTGCCAAAATACCCGGAACAACCGATCTCCAGATATCACTATGCAAAGAAATGGTGGAATGGACCCGAGCCGAAAAGCGAACATTTTTAAGGCAAAGAGTTGAAGCGAGGCTTGCAGCTCTTTTAATGGATAGCAAGGAGTATTCAGAAGCTCTTGCCCTTCTTTCAGGCTTAGTAAAAGAGGTAAGAAGATTAGATGATAAGCTACTTCTTGTGGATATTGACTTGTTAGAAAGCAAGTTACACTTTTCTTTACGAAATCTTCCCAAGGCAAAAGCTGCTTTAACAGCTGCTAGAACAGCTGCAAATGCCATTTATGTCCCTCCTGCTCAACAAGGTACTATAGATTTACAGAGCGGAATCCTCCATGCTGAAGAGAAGGATTATAAGACCGCTTACAGCTATTTCTTTGAAGCGTTTGAGGCATTTAATGCACTCGAGGATCCGAGAGCAGTTTATAGTCTTAAATACATGCTTCTATGCAAGATTATGGTGAACCAAGCTGATGATGTGGCCGGAATAATCTCTTCGAAAGCAGGTTTGAAGTACTTGGGACCCGAACTTGATGCCATGAAAGCTGTTGCTGATGCGTACTCTAAACGGTCGTTGAAGTTATTTGAAACTGCCCTTCGGGATTTCAAAGCCCAGTTGGATGAAGACCCAATCGTGCATCGCCACCTGTCATCCCTTTACGACACTTTGTTGGAGCAAAACTTATGCAGGTTGATTGAGCCGTTCTCCAGAGTTGAAATATCACATATTGCAGAGCTGATTGAGCTTCCGATTGAACATGTGGAGAAGAAATTGTCCCAGATGATTTTGGACAAGAAGTTTGCGGGAACTTTGGATCAAGGAGTTGGCTGTCTAATAATTTTTGATGATCCCAAAACGGATGCTATTTATCAAGAAACGCTGGAGACTATTCAAAACATGGGGAAGGTCGTTGATAGCCTGTTTATCAGATCTGCTAAGATAATGGCATGAGGTTTGTTCCCCCATTATTTCAACTTTAGTCTGATAGCGTGTTTATCAGACCTGGTAAGAGAATGGCATGAGGCTTGTTCTCCCATTAATTTCAATTTTTTCTTTTATTTTCTTTTATTTATCCCTGGACATGTTCTTGGATGGGTGATCTTAATTTGATAGCAAGTACGCTTTTATTTTCGCCTTCTTAGACTCGAAATTAATGTATTTGGAACTTGTAGAGGGGAGGGGCTGATTGTAGCTTAATCGAACATGTTCAAACTAGCTCGTCTTTATTGGATTAAATTAGGCTGCCTGCCTGCATTTTCTTGGTGTGTTTAGCTATATATCCAGCTGATGTTTATAGATTATACTGCATTCATTTCCTCGGGCGTAGGCTTAGATATATATCCATGCTGATATATTTTGGGAAGTTCATTTCTATAGAAATCCAACTTGTCGGATTTATAAGCATGACTAAGCAAATTAAATATTACTACCTCTCTCTCTCTCTCAATATGAATGTTATTTTATTTATTTTTTCCCAAGTTTGCTTATAATGTAGAGTAAATTTAAGGGTTAATTACAAATTAGGGCCTGAAGTTTCACATGAGCTCCCCAAGAGGGGCCTGACTTTTTTTTTTTAACGATTTAGGGCCTGACTTCACATTTTTTTATCAAATCAGGGCTTTTTGACGAATTTCATCCAAATAATCCGTTAAGTTAAAAAAAAGTTAACGAAGGGACTAGTTTGTAATGATTATTAGTTTTAAGGGGTCAAATGCAAAGTATAAATATAAAGTGTTCAAAATTTATTTCTTTTTCAAAATAATTAATATTATCTTAATTCTAAAATAATTAATATCCGGAATAAATATATAAATTAAATAATTTTGACTTAGTATGTGCGTTTTCTTGTAATGGGTCCATATACCAATAAAATAAAATGAAATGGGTCATAATAAATAATAATATCCCCATATCATTAAGATTTTAATTAATGGATTAGGTAGGTAATTACCATTAGTAGAACATAAGCAACCCCTTGATCAATGGTTGATCCATTGCTAATTGGAGCGGGAGAAGGAGCAATTTCTTGAGCTTGGATAAGTTGAATGATCGTCGTGAACATGAAACCAATGATCGGGAGAGCAAACAACTTCAATAATGAGTTCTTCATGTATTAAAAAAAAACTGAAAATTTTAATTATTTAATATAATGTTAATATATTACGAACATTAACTATTTTTTAAC
This sequence comes from Adenophora triphylla var. japonica, assembly GCA_022495995.1. Lineage (NCBI taxonomy): Eukaryota > Viridiplantae > Streptophyta > Magnoliopsida > Asterales > Campanulaceae > Adenophora > Adenophora triphylla. The sequence goes on from JAFEMH010002428.1 coordinate 227,932, forward strand.
ATAATAATAAAAAATAAATTAATTTTTTTTTGTGACATAAAAAGTAAATTTTTTTTTCAAAACTATAAATTATTTAATATAATTTTAATATATTACGAACATTAACTATTTTATAACATAATAATAATAAATAAATTTATTTTTGTGACATAAAAAGTAAAAAAAAATATTTTTTTCCAAAATATTAATTATTTAATAAAATGTTAATATATTACGAACATTAACTATTTTTTAACATAATAATAAAAAATAAATTAATTTTGTTTTGTGATATAAAAAATAAAAAAATATTTTTTCAAAACTAATAATTATTTAATATTACGAACATTAATTATTTTGTGACATAAAAAGTAAAAAAAATTATTTTTTTAATATAAAAATTAAAAAAACATATATTTATTTCTGATATTAATTATTATAAAATTAATATAATATTAATTATTTTGAAAAAAGAAATAAATTTTGAACACTTTATATTTAAACTTTGCATTTGACCCCTTAAAACTAATAATCATTACAAACTAGTCCCTTCGTTAACATTTCTTTAACTTAACGGATTATTTGGATGAAATTCGTCAAAAAGCCCTGATTTGATAAAAAAATGTGAAGTCAGACCCTAAATCGCTAAAAAAAAGGTCAGGCCCCTCTTGGGAACCTCATGAGACTTCAGGCCCTAATTTGCAATTAACCCATTTTAAATGCTTTTTGGATATTCATTTTGATGAGAAGGAGGGAGTAGCAGATGGTTACGGGAATCAACTATTCCCTTTTTATCTGTGATGAAAGTTGTGGGTTCCAAAATGCATTTTAGCCAATTTTAAAACTGGCTATGGGTATTCCATTACAATTTTAAAACTGGCTATGGGTGTTCCAAGCTTAAGATTCGACCATGTTATTTTCTACCCTGATAATTCTTAAAAAAAATATCATGACAATTCAAATGAAGAAATATTATTTAATACATAACATGCAAACTGAATGTGCCCACTTAGTTTGCGCCAATACAAAATTGACCGATGAAAATGAAAATGAAGACCAAGAGACATGAACATTAATAACTAGCCAATTCACGATCCTTAGCCAAGCCAATCACTCTTTTTCTCATAAATACGTCGGGGAATAGGATCATTCATATTAGAAAAATAGAATCCATCCACCCTAACTGACCAGTAATACTGGTTACAAACTCGTGCAACACCTGGACAAACACTACGAAAACGTTCATCAAAAACTGTAAATTGGTTATGCTTAGCGCCCCACAAGAAGCTACAATTGAAGACGCTCCCTATTAAAGGATTCACACGAAAGCTCCAATTGAAATCTTCGTGTTTATGCATAACACGGCTCCCCATATCGTCATTTGATGACCAACAATGAGTCACCAAAGCGTGGTCATTGCTCTCGATGTCATTGATGACATGAACATCACGTACCGCAGTTATATGAAAAGCCTCTGTAATTTTATAACCAAGATAACATGATGCAAATAACAAGAAAAATAGGGTTTTCAAGGTTTCATTCATCTTAACTGTTTGCTTTGCCATATGGATGTTCCAAGTGTTTATTCTTTGAGCTTTATATAGAGAATTAATGGTTAGATTTATATGGCAAGAAATTAGTGTTCATGGTAACATTATAAAATCATTTTTACATGTGACACACATCATGGTAAACTTATTTTCTAAAGACAACTAATAATTAAGTGATTTTAATTACCCACTTCATTCCATGATAAATGTTACGATTGATTTGTAAATGTTTTAAGATATGGACAATGATACATAAAGTGAAATTGAATAAAAGTTTGAAATTCAAATGAAATTTCATGGATTTTTTTACTGATTTTTAAATTTGAAATTCAAATTGAAATCTATGAATTTGTTATCCTTCATTAAATAAAGTATCTTTTCAGATTTATTCACTGATTTTTAAATTTGAAATTCAAATTAACATAAAAAAAGTTATTTAGAGTAAGAGAATTGACATGATTCAACCAATTAAATATCTCCTTATGATTTATATAGGAAATAATTGTCCAATAAAGAAAGACTAATTAAAGGAAAATATTTGTAAATAAGGAAACAATTTTTTGCTCGAATAATTTTTTGCTCTAATAATTATCCCGAATTAAAATTTTGGAATTAAGGAAACAATTTTGTGCTCTAATATTTGTAAATAAGGAAACAATTTTTTGCTCTAATAATTATCCCGAATTAAAATCTAATAATTAGCCTGAATTTAAATGTTAGAATAAAAGTTTGAAATTCAAATGAAATTTCATGGATATTTTTACTGATTTTTAAATTTGAAATTCAAATTGAAATCTATGAATTTGTTATCTTTTCATTAAATAAAGTATCTTTTCAGATTTCAGATTTATTCACTGATTTTTAAATTTGAAATTCAAATTGACATAAAAAAGTTATTTAGAGTAAGAGCATTGACATGAGTCAACCAATTAAATACCTCCTCATGATTTATATAGGAAATAATTGATCAATAAAGAAAGAAAGACTAATTAAACTCCTAAATTAATGGAACTTATTGTTTTGGTAGAAAAAATAATAGAGTAGAATCTTAACTTTGATTAGTGTGTGGATTGAACAATAAGGAGGGGACTATGGAATTCGACTATATGGAACAAAAGCGTAAAAAAAAAAGAAATAATGACACCACGATTTGTTAACGAGGAAAACCTTGGAGGTGATAACCTCTTTGGAAAAAACCCCGGGAGTTAGGTCTCCAACCTTAAAAGTTTCACTATAATGATCACGAATACAACTTTGAAAGATAATGGAGAGGATTACAAGAGCCTGTGTGTAGAGTGTGTGTGCGTATGAGCCTTAGTGTATGTTCCGTCTCCATTTCCCCTTAAATATAATTAAGTATGAAAGAGTCAAATATTGTTCCTACAATCTCGGGATATAGGCTTATCCTTTCAACCTCCGTGAGACCAAGTCGCCCTAGCCGTTGAAGGTGTGTTGAACGTGCTGGAGAATATCCCGCATTTCTCTCTTAATCACTGGAAAATAAGAATAAAGATTTTAGTAAATATTAAATAAGTAAATATTAAAACAATACTTACAGTGGAATGACATCTTGATATGCAGGATCAACTGAAGATGTCACCATGCTGAAAAATACCCACAACAATTTGTCCCCAAAAACATTTGACTATGTAGGCAACTGAAGAGGCAAAATGTTTTTCTGTCCCATTAAATGTCCAACCGCCAGCTCTGCTTGATGGGACGGTTTAGGGATACGTGGCGTCAATGGACGGTTGGGGAGTAGTTTTTGGAAAAGTAATATTTTTTTGAAAAAAGAGTCTTTTTTCTCTTTAATAACCGCTTGGATAAATAAGCTTCTCAAAGCTTCTTTTTCACCCCTGTTAGCTTACGGCGCTGTTAAAATGTGGAGAGGAGTAGGATTATAATTTCTATATTATTTCACTCTCATCTTTTACAATTGTCCTAAACACCTATTTATACTACTTTTAGAGTCCTAATTCTAATAGGAGATACAATCCTATATATAGATAATAATCCTTCTTTGACTAGGATTTTATTTTAGCTATGTATTCTACTTTCCTACTTAATTAAGGAGTCTTCCTAAAATACGAAGCTAACATTAGGAAACAAGTATTTTCTTGCAAACTCGGTCCGCTCCATCGGTCTAGATCCGTTTCACTCGGTCCGATCCATGTCGCTCCACCATATTCTCCAACTCCCCCCTCAAGTTGGAGGATCTACAGCGTAGATACCCAACTTGCCAAATAAAAATTAAAACGTTTTAAAAAAAAATTCTTTCACTTCGACATGCGACATCTGCGTCAAGTTCTTCCTTTTTCGTGTTGCAGTTCAAGCAACCTCGGGTTCGTCTTTTTTTTTCAACAACAACAAAAATTTGTTCCAATATACGAAGAGTCATCTACATCAGTCTTCTTTCTTCAATTACATTGCACAATTTGTGCTCGCACATATCTTCTTTTTCTTCAATCTCTCTTTTTAGAGTGAACGACACTCGATCATCGTTTTTATAGTGAACGACACTCAATCATCGTTTTTATAGTGGACGACACTCGATTATCGTTTTTATAGTGGACGACACTCGATTATCGTTTTATAGTGAACGACACTCAATCATCGTTTTTATAGTGGACGACACTCGATTATCGTTTTTATAGTGGACGACACTCAATTATCGTTTTTATAGTGAACGACACTCAATCATCGTTTTTATAGTGGACGACACTCGATTATCGTTTTTATAGTGAACGACACTCGATTATCGTTTTTATAGTGGACGACACTCGATTATCGTTTTTATAGTGAACGACACTCAATCAATGTTTTTATAGTGAACGACACTCAATTTTTTTTTTTTTTCAAGGGATAGTGAAGTTGGTATAATCAAAGGGATAAAGCAACAATCGGAACCCTAGGTTTTAGGAATTCGTTGCGGAAGCGAATTGGGTAATCATGGAGGAGACATTAAAGATAAAAAAATTTAAGAAAGAAAAAAAAATTCGAAGGGGAAAAATTTGAGCCGAGGGGGGTTTAATTACAAAAGAAAAAAAGCTAGAGCAGAAAGATTTGGTTTGGGGCGGCTTAGGATTTTGCCGCTAGGGTTTTGGCGGAGAAGTCCTTCTATGGATCTTAGCTTTGATACCATGTTAAAATGTGGAGAGGAGTAGGATTATAATTTCTATATTATTTCACTCTCATCTTTTACAATTGTCCTAAACACCTATTTATACTACTTTTAGAGTCCTAATTCTAATAGGAGATACAATCCTATATATACATAATAATCCTTCTTTGACTAGGATTTTATTTTAGCTATGTATTCTACTTTCCTACTTAATTAAGGAGTCTTCCTAAAATACGAAGCTAACATTAGGAAACAAGTATTTTCTTGCAAACTCGGTCCGCTCCATCGGTCTAGATCCGTTTCACTCGGTCCGATCCATGTCGCTCCACCATATTCTCCAACTGGCGCCGTTCCTCTTCCAGGTAATACTTCTTCGTTTCTCATCTTCTTCCATTGTTTACCTCTTTTCTTTCCTTTGTCAACCATGGGTAGGACCAGGTGGTCCTCAACCAAAACTAAGAGTGTCCCATCCCCACAAGGTCCCATAGAAATTAGTCTCGATGATTTCGTTTGCGAAAACACCTTGCGAAACCAGACGAAGAGACTTGCTTGTTCAGTGATTCCCAAATAGAATCCATGAAACAACAATGCTACTTCCCAAAAAGTGCAATTTTTCACCCTTTTTCCGTAAATCTTAGGTCTGACTACGTTTCCCACAAATGGATCTGTTTTCTCGAGTATCCCTTTCTTCTAGGGTTTACCTACCCTTTCCCATTGTTGGTTTCTGAGTTCTTTCAAAAGACCCAACTTGCTTATGCTCAACTGATGCCAATGGCTTGGCGAGTTTTTGCTTTTGTCATTAAAGTGAACCGAGAAAATGGATTAAACCTAGGGCTCCATGAAATTTCATATTCATACGATCTTCAACCCTTTGGTTCCAAAAGATACCTTTTTAGGAAGAGGTCAGGTAGAAGTTCCTTAATGAGCACCACATCTTCTAGTGATAGGGGATGGAAAAATAGATTTTTCTTTGTTGATAGGGCATCTATTGGAGAAGGGAATGAGGTTTCAAGCGAGTGGAACAAGGGAGGTACTTAAATTCTTGCTTTTGTGATTTCCTGTTCTTGAGACAAACTGAATTGTAATTGTTCTTACCTTTATGCATATATCGACTGGGGAGAACTGTTCCCACCTGCTGAAGACACTTTAACCAAGATTGAAGAATTCTTCAAGCTCCCTCTAGACAAGAGATCCCCCAAGGCATTACTTGAATCATCTTTGGTTGTCCCGGAGGACCAAAAGGCCTCTACCTCTGTGATTATGTCTACAGGTAATCATGTTGACTTTTCACTTTAATTTAATCATCCTAATGTATTATATTTCTTGACATTCTTCATATGTTAATGCAGTTTCCAAACCAGTTATCTCGGGATCGTATTTTGACTTGGATGACATTGAAGCCATGTTTACAGGCTCTGCTGTGAAGATAGAGATGAAGCCTCCGCCCGTTCCTAAGAAGACCCCAACTTTGGATGATAGTGCAGGTATTGGTTCTAGAGTAAAGAAGCGAAAGGCTAATCAAGAGGAGGTAGTTGAGGTTGAAGATCCTTTTGATGGAATAAAAGTAGGAGATTTCAAGAGAAAATACATGAGTTTTGCGACAGGGGTAAGAAGTTGTTTAATTAGATATTCACTAACTCAAAAGTTTTTATAACATCTAGTGATGTCGAGTTATTATTTTTCAGACTGTAGGGTATGTGGAGGAGTTGGTAAAAGAAATTGAGACGCTAAAGAAGAAGTCCAAAGCTGACATTGCTTTGGTTAGGAAGGAGAAGAGAGCGTTAGAAAACAAGGTGAAGGTACATGAGAAGACTTTGGAGCAACAAAGCAAGTCATTGGGAGAGCAAGAGCAAACGGTGAAGGACTTACTGAATAGTCTGGCGAAAAGCGAGGAGGATCACATCAAGGAGATTGCTGAGGTAAAAGGTTCATGCAAGTTGGCTGCCGCTAAAACTGTTTCTCAGTGTAAAATATAGATGATGAGGGAGTTTCGAGAAGGGAAGGCTGAGAGCTGGGATCTCAACAAGGAATGTGCCCACTTTTCCAGGTTGACAGGTGAACCAGTGGACGAAGGCGAAGTGTCGTCAAGCCCTTATGAAGTGATCGTTAAGGATACACCAGTAGATGGAGAAGTTACCCCAAATGCAACACCTGCGGCAGAAGCCACCTAAAAAAGAAGGTAAAATAACTTTGTTCTTGGTTTTTGATGACGTTGCTGGGGTGGAATCCCTTAAAACAATTTTAATTTTAGTTTGGTTATGTAATGGGTCCATAAGGACCAAAGACAATCTTTTTTACGTGTTGGGTTGGTCCAACACTTTTGCACTTTAACGTTGGTAGCTTGGATATTTTTATGGTTAGTTTAATCTAGTTAAAGTTTAGTCTTTTTCAAGCATGTCAGGGCTTGTTTTCTTTTGGATGAAATTTTTCTTTGTACGGTTATTTGTTATGTTCGTAAGGTGACATGTTAGTATGTCAAAACTGTGGATACTTAAGATGACATGTATATGCCATAACCCGTAGATACTTTAGATGACACGTATATGTCATAACCATAAGAATAATGCGTAAGATCAATCATTTAACTGAGTGGGAATGGGTAAGCTATATGAGTTTACCCATATAGGCCCACCCCACACCTCAATTAAAGAGATAGCTTGTGCTCCAGGCGAAGGTGTGGTAACATAATATCTTAAGAAAGAGGTAATTAACTCTTTAAACCTTAGAAGGGATTGTGTACCTTTACTTAAGAAGAGATGGCCAGTCTCTAACGGAGGAGAATTCGTTGTTCTTTGCGTGCTTTCGACACGTCCCCATGTAAATATGTTAACACCTCATAAAACAGAAACATGTTAATAACGGACGCCAACTAATGTTGACGCCTCTCCACAAGGTACGTTAGCGACATCTTGATTTGTAGAGAAGTAAAAAGTACATAGGAAAAAGAAAGGTTACAAAAAATTAAAAGATGATCCATACACAGGAAAAGATGAGTTCATGGGGAATTTCGTTTAAATGTAATACCTTTTAAGGTGAATGGCGTTCCAACTTCGCGGTATCATTTGGCCATCCAAGGTTGCCGGGCGATATGCTCCTTTCCGGCTGCGCATCTATTAGGTAGGGTCCTTCCCATTTTGGAGCGAGCTTGCCTGCATTGGGCTCCTTTGTATTTTGGAATGCCTTTCGTAGGACTAAGTCTCCTACTTGAAACCTTCTAATCCTTACGTTTTTGTTGTAAGATCTGGCTACCCTTTGTTGATATGTTGCCATGCGAACTTTGGCCATGTCCCTCAGTTCGTCCACGGTATCTAAGTCATGTATCAAGATGTCTTTATTATGTTCGAGATGTCAACAAATTGTATACGGCCGTAGGTACAAGGACTTCTGAGGAATAACTGATTCTGTTCCAAATACAAGTGAATAGGAGGTTTGACCAGTAGCGGTCTTGGATGTCGTCCTGTCAGACCATAGAACCATTGGTAACTCTTCTGCCCATCGCCCTTTCTTATGGTTCGGTCTCTTTTTCAAGTTGCTTATGATTATTTTATTGCTAGATTCTGCCTGTCCATTGGCTTGAGGGTGAACGGGTGAAGATGTCACCATCTTGACTCCCCAAGATGTCAAGAAATCTTGGGTTCTCTTACTAATGAATTGAGAGCCGTTGTCACAAATTATCTCTGATGGTATTCCAAATCGACTGAATATGTTTCTTTTGATAAAAGATATAACCTCTTTGTCACGAACTTGTACGTATGCCTCAGCTTCTACCCATTTAGAAAAGTAGTCTGTCATAGCCTGTAAAAATACTCTTCCCACCTGGTGCCACTGGGTAATTTTCCTACAATGTCCATTCCCAAACCATAAACGGCCATGGAGACAGAATAGGATGTAGCAATTCAGCTGGTTGGTGTAGGATGTCCCCATGTCGTTGACAGGAATCACATTTCTTTGCGTAATCGACAGCGTCTTTTCTCATTGTGGGCCAAAAATAGCCCATTCTAAGAGCCTTGGTATGTAGACTTCTGCCCCCGGTATGATTTCCACATTCTCCTTCGTGCAGCTCCTTGAGAACCTGATGGGCTCTATCTGCTTCTAGACATCTTAAGTAGTGACCTGCAACAGATTTTCTATACAAGAGGTTATCAATAAGTAAATATTTAGATACTCTTACCCTGAATGCTCTAGCATTTTTCTCCTCAATTGGGATCGTATCATCTAAAAGATACTTGATAATAGGAGCTGTCCAAGAAGTTGCTGCTGGAGAGGAAGGTATGTCAACATCTAGAGCGAACATCTCAAGATGATCAATTGCTGGGATGTCAATATGCACAATTGGGATACTGGTTTGTGAAATGATTTTGAAGGCTGAACCCAAGTTTTCCAGAGCATCTGCTAGAGAATTTTCTTCTCGTGGGATTTGTTCCAAGGAAAATAATTTGAATTTGGCCGAAAGAATTTTTACGATTTCCAAATATGTCGTCATCTTAGCATTTTTCGCTGTGTAGGATCCGTTGTAATGGTTAACAATTAGCAAGGAATCCATAAACACCCGGATATGTTTGACATCTAGGTCCTGGGCTGCTTCTAATCCTGCAATTAGTGCCTCATATTCTGCTTCATTGTTGGTAGCCTTGAAACTGCAACTGATGGATTGTGGTATTATGTCCCCTTGTGGCGATTTTAGTACAACTCCAAGACCTGTACCTCTCATGTTAGAAGCACCATCTGTATAGAGAGTCCAAATTTTCAGGATGTCATCATCTTGAGGTTGCTGTACTTCCAGTTCCACCTCTTGTTGCATGGTTGGACTAAAATCAGCCCCAAAATCAGCTAGGGCTTGAGATTTTATTGCAGTTCTGGGTTCATATTTGATGTCGTATGTGCTTAATTGTACAGACCATTTCGCCATTCGACCTGACATCTCTGGTTTTCTCATAACATTCTTTATAGGATAGTTAGTGCGTACAATTATAGTATGTGTTTCAAAATAGTGCCTTAATTTAATAGAAGCAGTTATCAAAGCTAAGATTAATTTTTGTAAATGAGAATACCTGGTCTCTGCATCTAGGAGTGTCTTACTTATATAGTAGATGGGTTGCTGATTACCATCTCGTTCTGTCACCAAGACTGCGCTTACAGCGCCTTCTGATACTGCTAAGTAGATGTAAAGATGTTCCTCCTCCTGAGGTTTGGCCAATAACAGAGGTGTCGACAGGTAAGTTTTGAGTTCTTGAAAGGCTTCTTCATGTTGGTTCTCCCACTGGAACTTCTTGTTCTTCCTTAGGATATCATAGAAAGGTTTGCATTGATCCGAGGATTTTGAAATGAATCTGGTGAGTGCAGCAATCTTTCCTGTCAATCTTTGGACGTCCTTGACAGATTGAGGTGACGACAGGTTGATAATAGCACGTATCTGTTCTGGGGCAGCTTCAATGCCTCTTTTAGTAACCATATAGCCCAGAAACTTCCCTGCCCTCATTGCAAAGTTGCATTTAGCTGGGTTAAGCTTCATATTGAAACAATCCAAGATGTCAAAGGCCTGGGATAAGTTGCTTATGTGATCTTCGGTTTTCTTGGACTTTACTACCATGTCGTCGATGTATACTTCCATTGTGTCCCCAATCTGATCTTTGAACATTTTGTTGACGAGCCTCTGATATGTTGCACCTGCATTTTTTAGACCAAAAGGCATAGCGATATAACAATAAATACCTGTGGGTGTTATGAAGGCGGTGTCCTCTTGGTCAGATGGTTCCATCTGGATTTGTTGAAATCCTGAGGATGCGTCCATGAATGTGAGGAGATCATGTCCAGAAGTGGCATCAACCAACGAGTCTATGTGTGGCAAAGGGAAAGGATCTTTTGGACATGCTTTATTCAGGTCTGTGAAGTCGACGCAGACTCGCTATTTCCCGTTTCTCTTCTCTACCACAACCACGTTTGTTAAACATCTTGGATAGTCGACCTCTCGTATCATGTTGGCTTTGAGTAGGCGCTCTACCTCTTCCTTGATGATCTGGTTTCTGGTTTCTGCAAACTTCCTACGCTTCTGGTGTACTGGTTTAAAGCTAGGATCTATGTTAAGTTTGTGAGTGATAATATCTTTGCTGATGCCTGTCATGTCATCATGTTTCCAAGCAAAACTCTTTATTCTGCTTCTTAATAGGTCCACAAGCTTTTCTTCTACTTCTGGTGGGATGTCAGTGCCTATAAGTACTTTCATGTCCGGGTTGGAAGGGTCTAGCAATACTTCTTTCACATCATCCTCCCTGGCTTCCAGGACTTCACGTACTTTCTTCGGTAATTGCTATGCTTGTTTTGGAGATGTCGACGCCTTCATTGAAGTTTTATAACATTCCTTGGCCACCTGTTGATCACTGTAAATCTTAGCGACACCCCAAGGTGTTGGGAACTTCACACATTGATGGTAAGTGGAGGGTACGGCCTTTATTCCATGAATCCACGGTCTTCCAAGAATGACATTGTAAGATGTTGCGCAATCAATTACTCAGAATCGTTCCATGGTATTGAGACCCTTCGAGTATATTGGAAGCTTTATCTCCCCCATCGTTTCTTTGACTTCACCGAAGCCTACCAAAGACCGAGGATTTTTTAATGATCTCCGATTCTGGGATGTTCATTTCCTTAAGGGTGCCCAACATGATAAGATTAACAGAGCTACCCCCATCAACTAGGATGCGCCGAATTGTACAGTTGGCGATCTGCAAGGAAATAACTAGACCGTCGTGATGGGGTTCCAGCAAATTATCTCGGTCGCTTTCATCAAAGGTGATTGGATCCTGGCAAGGTGTCGGCATCCTGGGCTGTCTTTCTGGTTTTTCCTCCTTTGACTCCTTAGCATGTCGTTTTGCAGCAGAATAGGATGTTCCACATATTTCTGAACCTCCACCAATGAAATTAATCACCTTCGTAGGCGCTGGGGGAGAGACTGGTCTCTCGGCTTCATGAGGAGCTTCCGCATTTTCAGCCTTCTTCTTTCTGGATCCCAGCAACTCCTTAAGATGTCCTTTCGAGAGCAAGTAACTGATCTCCTTTCTTAATGCGATGCAATCTTCGGTGACATGTCCAAAGTCTTCATGGTAAGCGCACCATTTTGATTTGTCACGCCATCCCGTGGCTTTATCCGTCTTCTTTGGCCATCTGGCTTTGTCCCCAAGGTTGCCCATTGCACAGAGTATACCTGAAATGTCAACAGAGAAACAATAATCAGAAATGTTAGGCACATTATCATTATCTTCATCCTCACCGTCTATTGAATTAATTTTGCTAGTGTCAATTCTCGGATAAGGATTGGAACGGTTGTTCCTGCGATGGGACGATTCAGTCTTTCTGTCGGGGTTGTCATATGTCGACATCTTGGATGAGGATTTCGATCTTCGCAGCTCGTCTTCCTCCAGTCTTATGAATCTCACTGCCCTGCTCCTGACTTCTTCCAACCGCTTACAAGGAGTCATCACCAAATCTCGGTAATACTGTGAATCCTTCTTCAGCCCCATTTTGAATGCTTCTGTAGTCTCGACATGTCAAGATTGGGAATTTCTAGTACTTCCTTATTGAACCGGTGGACATAGTCCTTTAGAGTTTCATTAGGCCGTCCGGGTCACATTGTAGAGATCACATGTCAACCTTTCAAATTGTCGATTGCATGAGAATTGGTTATAGAACATGTTGATAAGCTGGGCGTAAGAACCAATTGAACCTAGAGGTTGCCTAATCAACCATTTGAGGGCTGGTCCAGACAAGGTTGATCCAAATCCCTGCATAAGCGGGCCTCCGGAATTGAAGAGGAATATGGATGATGTCCATCTTTTCTTGATAGTGGGCAACGTGTTCTTCTGGATCCGTGGTACCATCGTACAACTTCATAGATGGTACACTGAATCGCTTCGGGATGTCAAAATTTGCAATTGTTGGGACAAACCGGGATTGATCAGAAACAGTTTTGAGTCACCGGTTTGGATTGGAGGAGTTACGCCTGGCACGTTCATTATCAGCTCTCTGAGATCCTGCATCTGTTTGGCTAGTGGGTTTCCTGCAAAAGGGTCAGCCATAGGAATACGATTGAAATTATTATTATTGAAAAGATTATTTAGCAAACCAGAGTTGTCTGTAGTAGTTGTGACAGTTGTGTTGTCGATGAATGGGATGAACGGAGTGTATCCTGCAGAAGGTGGCGTCATCAGGGTGTCCCCGGGCAAAGATGTTGACATCATTAAGGATGTCAGCTGACGAGTTTGAGGCGGACTACCCATCGGAATAAATTCACTCTGAAGTGTAGGTCCTTCGGTGTTGTCGAAGTTGAGGTTCCTCGCACGTAATGGCGATATGTTGTCAAGCCGAGATGTGATGAACTGTTGATCTTTCTGCATCTTAATCATGGAATCGGCCAGCACCTTCGAATTGCTGTCTTGTTGGTCCAGCCTCTGATTCAACTTGGTCAGGATACTCCGGATGTCGGCATCTACATTGGAAGAGGTCGTTCCCTTTTGTGGAGTCTTCGTAGGTTGAGTTTGCTGAGGTCCGGTTTGAGGAGGTGGCGGCAACAAGCTGGTTCTACCTCCTGATGTTGGAGCAACAGCAGGACTCTTGCCGGCGGCGGATACATTGGTGGGTGCAGACATAATGAACTTGCTTAGGAAATGATCCAAATAACCGATAAACCACGAGGCCCCTCGGTGGGCGCCAAATTGTTTTGGTAGAAAAAACAATAGAGTAGAATCTTAACTTTGATTAGTGTGTGGATTGAACAATAAGGAGGGGACTATGGAATTCGACTATATGGAACAAAAGCGTAAAAAAAGAAATAATGACACCACGATTTGTTAACGAGGAAAACCTTGGAGGTGATAACCTCTTTGGAAAAAACCCCGGGAGTTAGGTCTCCAACCTTAAAAGTTTCACTATAATGATCACGAATACAACTTTGGAAGATAATGGAGAGGATTACAAGAGCCTGTGTGTAGAGTGTGTGTGCGTATGAGCCTTAGTGTATGTTCCGTCTCCATTTCCCCTTAAATATAATTAAGTATGAAAGAGTCAAATATTGTTCCTACAATCTCGGGATATAGGCTTATCTTTTCAACCTCCGTGAGACCAAGTCGCCCTAGCCGTTGAAGGTGTGTTGAACGTGCTGGAGAATATCCCGCATTTCTCTCTTAATCACTGGAAAATAAGAATAAAGATTTTAGTAAATACTCCCTCCGTCCCACCTCAATTGGTCCATTGAGGTGGGACACGATTTTTAAGAAAAATTATTAAAGTGAGTAGAAATTAGAGGAGAGAGAATGTAAAAGTTAAATGTGTGGTAGGGAATAGGAGAGAGAATGTAAAAGTTAAAAATATTTAATAGGAGAGAGAATGAGTGGGAGGAATAGTAAGTTAAAGTGGGTATAATGAATGGTTTTTTTGTAAATATATGGAGATGATAAGGGTATAAATATATGGAAAAATTTCCATTTAAGGAATGGATCAATTGAGATGGGACGTCCCAAAAAGGAAAGTGGATCAATTGAGGTGGGACGGAGGTAGTATTAAATAAGTAAATATTAAAACAATACTTACAGTGGAATGACATCTTGATATGCAGGATCAACTGAAGATGTCACCATGCTGAAAAATACCCACAACACTTATATAGAAAGAATTTAATGTTACATATTTAAACCAATACCAATCAAATAATACATCAAAATGAATATAAAAAAATATAATTATTTTTGTTATCTTCATTAATTTTTTTATTAAAGTATATAAATATTTGAACTACTATTTGTTATTAAATTTAAACGTATGGTATATGTTATTAAATTTAATTTTAAATTTCAAATAATTTTATGAATCCTTTCCTTAACTAAGTATAACTTGCTTATAAATTCTAATTTCTAAATCCTAAATTTATACATAAATTTAGATACAATCAATAGTTATATAAGTAATGTCCTTAAATGATGCAATTTTATCTATATAATCATATATAATATATAAACCAAAACTATTTAGAGCCTCCAGAAAAGGCCACGTCAAAGGCCACGTCAGCAACAATTTCCAACTCATTTTTATTCTAGATTTTAGTTAAAAAAACATAGGCTTTAAAATAAAAATTCCCTCTAAAATTCTGATAATGCAATTGAAATTTAGATAAAATTTAAAATTTTGATAAGATATATCTAACTTTAAATTTCTAGATTATATTTAACTGTAACAATTTTTCAAATGTGGATAATATATTTCGATAAATCTCAAATTTTTGAAATTTAACTAAGATGTCATCTGAGCATAACAAATCATTTTTTTTCTGAGCATAACAAATCATTTTCAGTAATTTTTAGAAAGTTTTATAGTTATTGGTGACGTGATTCTGAATTCAAATTATGGATATCATCAAATCTATTCTAATTTTAGATGTTACTATATTTTAAAATTAGATAATCATAAATTGTGGATAAATTAAGGAATTGGAAATCTGAACTAATTATGATAATTGTGCACCACCCCATTTTGATAAGATTTGCAGTCATGTTTAGAGTTGCTTGAAGAAGATGACGTTCAGATTCGGTCTTGGACATGATTCAGTTCTGTTGAAGTAGTAGTGCACCACACCATTTTAGTATCATCAAGAAATTCAATAAGGTAACATCCTACAACAATGTATTCGTCATTCAATCTCAATATATCGGTTGTACTACTAATCCATTTTTTGTCTGATTTATTCATAATTTTGTATTCGATCAGCGGGGAGATATTTGATAGCATAGAAAATAAATGCATGGCTGGTAAGTAATAGCACTAGATTACTTAGTATTAATACTCAATCATTTTAGACATTCTTCTGAAGTTTAACCATCATTTTTGTGTATATGAGCAGCCATCTAAGTGTTTTGGTGATCACAACTTTGAGGAGTTTGCGACAAGATGTTATGATATGCATGAGCTAAACTCATCTGTGGCTGTTGCAGACTAGAACCACACCTTCTACCATTATAGGGATTTGAGGGTCTTAAAACAGAGATTCTAATATCTCGAGTTACATGTTTATATACATTCTTGAGTGGTATGTATATTTATCATAGGTCAGTTTATCGTTTGGATAGTTTATGGTTGTAAAAAAATGTATTCTAGAGAAAGCAAGACAAATTTAATTCTTACTCCCTCCGTCCCTAACTGAATGTCAAAAAGAGTTTCAAATTAAAATTGAGGGCAAATTTGAAACTTTTTTTTGACATTCATTTAGGGACAGAGGGTGTACTTTTTCTTCTTCATGTTACAACATATTCATTGGAAGTATATATGGCAGCATATATATGTATGATATTGAATAGTCAATCATTGATAATTTGTAGGAGTATATTCTTATATATTCTTATTATTATCATCTTGAAAAATTGGTATTTTTATTTACATATTCCTTAATTAATAGATGGTTTTATACATGCAGAAAAAATATATGACGCTTTCTTGAAATTAAATACTGAAATGCCAGTAATATCTGCAACTATATCAGACCTCCTGGCAAAAGGTTTTGAATGTGCTGCAATGAGGCTTGGAGCGGATAAAGATCACCGAGTAATAAGTGGGGTATCGTCAAGACTTAATCGCGTACAAAGTATTTTTAGATTGTTGTTAAATTATTAACATTATTTAAATATATGTTCATTAATATTTGAGTTTTTTTAGATTATACAAATATATAGATCATCTATGAAAAGAAAAACGCATCTTACTGATGTGGACAACGATTCCATTAATTTATCGCAATGATCTTCTCAACGATTACCTTTGGCGGATATTTCTAATGGTAATTTTATTATTTACTTTATTATTATTTTAGCATATCCATTAATATCATGTGTATAAAATTAAATTATAAGAATGCATGATTTTTATATTTATTTTTTTACTATCATTTTAAATGAATTTATTTTTATTTTTAGTGGACTTATCATCGGGTTTGATTTCACCGAGTAATCATCAAAGTTGTATTACGGCTCAAGGTAATACGTTATTGAATTTTGTCAATTTTGAAGTATTTTCATTATAAAGACAAATTCTAAAAAAAAATAAAAATTGTTTATATTTATATATATATATATATATATATATATATAATGTGATTTTTTTATATAAATTTGTTAATTAATTTAGATCTAAGATAATAATACTTGATATACAGGTATTGGTGAACCATACAAATGAAAATCTTACTCCTAATTCAAGTCACGATCGTGGATCTATATGTATGATTTTCTTTGTTAATTTACAATATTTTTCCTATTTTATTTTTATTTTTAATTTCTTAATAATCTTTTATTAAAGAATAATTATTTTTCTTATTCAGCTAAATTTACGAGCATAGCATCAAGTGTACATAACACTTTTCACGGCACGCTCCTTGAGCCAAAAAAAAATTGGACGACCGAGAAAAACTATTTCTTCTTCTTTGGATTCTATTACGACAAATTTGTTAAAAGACGGTGGAAAAAGAAAAATCGGGAGACCAAGAAAGATAGCTGCTTCTATTTTGGAATCTTCAAAGATAAATTTGGATGTTGATGAATTCAGTTCTGCAATTGAAGTTGAATTAATGAAAAACAGTCATATATCTGGTAATTTATATGTTTGATTTATTAGTCAACTATATATTTTAAAGAGCTAAAATAAATATATTAACCGTTCTCAACATTCTTTTGACGTTGTAGAAACAGATAATGTAACAGTAGCAAATAATACAACATTATTATCTCCTACTGTGAATTTAGGTAATGTTTTTTTTTAATTGTTCAACATTCGATATTTTTAAATTTAAATAAAACTATTTATTATTACAAATTATTATTCAATAGTTTATGATAAAATATTTCATTAATACTAAGTCATATATTCCATTTGTATACAGAATTCGCGTTAATAAATAATTCTCGCATGCATGCGACAACAAGTGAGTCGTTAATAAATCAGAAGGAAAAATCCAAGAAAGCGCGCGTTGGTAGAAAGTAAAAAGATTCGGACGAACAATATAATACAGGTGTTTATTATTATTTTTTTTCTCAAGTATATATTATATTATTATTTTCTCTGTATAGCCAATGAATTACTAACATAATTTAAATATCTATCAATATATTGTAGTTTATGGGGATATAGGCGATCCGGAGTACGAATGTGTAAATGTGGTGCGATGTTCTGGTATGATGAAAGGTTAAAAAGTACGCAAGCATCAACACAGCCTAAATTTTCATTATGTTGCATGAATGGAAAAGTTCAGATTGACCCATTAGTGCAGCCACCTAAGTTATTGAGTGATCTCTTAGAGAACAAGCATGAAAATAGTAAAAATTATAAAGACAATATTCGAGCGTACAATTCTATGTTCGCATTCACTTCAATGACCGGTGTAGTTGACCATGGCATAAACAATGGTCGTGGTCCGTATTCGTTTAAATTGAAAGGAAAGAATGATCATATGATAGGTTCTTTATTGCCTAATGACGTCCATTTCCCCCCCCCCCATTTTTCTTAGCTTTATATCTATGACACGGATAATGAAGTTAAAAATAGAATTAATGCTTTCAGGTACGTTTTTATTTAATTATTCGAGAATTATAATGTATATTACATATATTGTATGACTATCTTCTATTTATATGTCTGATTCTTTCACACAAGCATGAAAGATAAAGATAAGCCTTCTCCATTCGATGAGTCAATTGTTGCTGATTTGAAAATTATGATAGATGTGCATAACCCTTATGTACAGACGTACAGAATGGCCAGAGCACATATTAGAATGAAGAAAGATATTAAATTGAGGCTTATAGGAAAGCGGGTTAGAGATGAAAAACCGTTTAATATGTCGACAGCCTCAGAGGTCGCTGCTATAATTGAAGGTGATATTGATGATTTGGGTGATGTCAGAGACATTGTTATTGAAAAGGAGAATGGGGATCTGAAACATATTTATGAATTTGATAAATCTTACCTTCCTCTACATTATCCTCTGTTATTTGTATACGGTGAAGATGGGTATTTCACAGACATTCCGAGAAATAAACCTCCCGGGGCAAAGAGATCAAGTTTGTCAATAAAATAGTTTTTATCTTTTCGACTTCAGGAGAGGATAAGAGAAGGATCACAGCTTATGAGAAGCGGTCGGTTGCTGCAGCAATTTATGGTTGATGCATATGTTATGATGGATACACAGAGGCTTCAATGGATACGTTATAATCAGCCTACTCTTCGGATGGAAACTTATAAAAATCTGTCGGATGCATCGGTAAGGGGAGATACCGGCGAACACTACAAGGAAAATTCATTTTAGCTACGGCAAATTCCGTAGCTAAAATGAAGATTCCGTAGCTAAATCGTGTTTAGCTACGGATTTGTTCCGTAGCTATTCCGTGGGTGCAGGTTTGTCGCTAAATTGGGCGTCGCTATTTTGTAGCTATTTTAGAGACGGATATATCCGTCTCTAATTTAGAGACAGATATGGCCGTCTCTAAATTAGAGACAGATATGTCCGTCTCTAAATTAGCTACAGATATGTCCGTCTCTAAATTAGCTACAGATATGACCGTCTACGGATTAGCGTCAGATTTTCCGTCTCTAATTTAGAGACGAATATTTTCCGTCGCTAAATTGTTAATTTAAATTAAAATATATATATGTATATATATATATATATATATATTAATATATATTATATATATATATTATTAATATATTTTTAAATCAGTCCCTTAACTTTTATTATTCTCAACTAAGTCCTTCATATTTCAAAAGTTACACTTTGCTCCCCTAAACTTCTCTTATACTCAAATCAGTCCAACATATTTCAAAATTTACACTTTACAAAATAAATTAAATTAAACTGGAATAAATTAAATTAAATAAATGAAAAACTGG